>VZSF01004406.1:0-188513 GCA_013398295.1 Chionis minor
TCTATGATTCTGTGATCTCTTTTTTTGGGGGGGGGGAGCCCTGACAGCGAGTTCTGTGTTGGCTGATCAAGACGGTGTATTCTCACTCACCTGGAAGTAATGGATTGTACAGTGCCACCTTTGTTGGAAAAGACATGGGAAGACTAAAGAGAATGTATGCTAAAAATATTGCATTTGCCTTTGGATTCGAAGGGAAGTGAGATAACTGAGCCCTTCTGCAGAGCTGCAGATCTGGTAGTGGAAAGTGACAGCATGAAACCACAGTTACCTGAGTTGTTTGACAGGTTAGTATTAGTAAGCCAGCTAGAAAAAGATGGCTTTAGCCTGCGGTACATACCCTCTATGTCTGTTAACTTCTTCCATCAGAGAACCTTTGAGTAATTTGAGTCGGTGGGAATACGCTGGTGGGGCAGGCAAACGCAATCACTGTTTCCATTTCAGAGGGTGGAAATGCGCAGCCGGGTAACGCGCCGGGGGTTACGCAGGCGGCCACAAACCTCCTCCCTCTTCCGCCCTGCCGCCCTGGGCAGGCTCCTGCTCCGGCTCCTGCTCGGCTGCCTGGTGCTCTGTGCTGTGCCCGCCTCAGGAGCCCTCCCCTGAGAAGGGTTAACACCCCTTGTTCCTCAACTTCAGCATGCTTTCTGGAATGCCAGCTTGACTTCTGTGCACTTGTATGTCCTCAAAAAGGCAGAAAGCCTTTGGGTGTAGTCTTCTGTTCTGCTTTATTAAGGAATATTAGCGGTGCATATGGAAATATCTACCTTAGGTCAATCCTAGAAAACCAACAATTTATTTCTTGCAAGTCACAAACAAAGAATTACTGAAATCTTGAGGACCATATTTTCCTTTTAAGTCAGGAACCTATTCTGTGCATTGCAGATGCTGAAGAGGTAGATGCTTGTATTCATAAGTAAAACAAAAAAAACCACGGGGTGGGGGGAGGGGAACATACGTATATTATACAAGAAAACCTGGTCTAGAAGTAGTTGAAGTGTGATCTCCAGGTTGTCTTGCTTCTTTCAGTGACTAATTGCTTAAGTCTGATATACTTACTAGTAGGTGTAGAAGATAAAAACTCTTGCTCTTCTCCATCTCTTCTGATTGTCTCTACACCAACTTGAACAAACTTAGCCCAAAACAAAGCACTCCTGTAAACCACCTAGTTGCCTCAATGGGCAGGGATGGGAGAAGGGGTTTACATTGTTAATTAACTGGTCTGGCGAGCCTTCAAAGCACATCTGGGCCTTCTGGTCTGTGAGTGCTGGGGTGATTTCTGGTAAAAAGATTTTTTTTTTTTGAGGGAAGAATTCATTCTGCCTTCATTTATCCTCATTGATTCAGATCTCTTGTGTTGGGGATGTTGTGTCTAGGAAGCTCTTGAGGAGGAACAAGTTTTCCAAGACAATATTAAAAGAAGTGAAATTTTCTGCAGTATTCCTGTTGCAAGTTAAGATGCGTGCCCAGCAATTGGATACCAGCATCTCCTGCCCTAACCCACTCCTTACAAGTATAGCACTCATATTTAAGTAATATAGCTATGTAGACATACAACTGATGATCAGTAATTTCATTAATTGCTTACTTCTACGTTTCTCAAACCTCTGTCATCTAGAGTACCTAATAATAAAAATGACTTTTACATTTTTTTGGGAAAATTGTCCAAACCAGGGAATAGAACAGCTATTGCAAAAGGACACTGGGACTATGACATCTGTATTTAAAAAGTAACCCCTTCTGTTTAAACAGCACCTTTGCATTTTGTATAACAACTAGGATATGAACAAAGACAATTTCTAGTCAAAGAAAGATGTTGTAAATACAAACATTTGAAATCACTGTTTTTCCTTAGGGTTATCTAAGTAGTCATGTGCATAGCTGTTATGATTTGAGGATGTGAGTGAAGTAGGGCTTATAAAAGAGGTAATACTTAGGGGCTTTTTTTCTGACTTTATTTGCCAGTATAAGTATAAAAGCTTTTTGGGTAACCAACCCCTTTTTTCAGGTTTGAAGGTAAAACTGCTGCGACCAAAAGCTTGTATTACTAGTCCTATTAATCTACTTAATAGATATTTCGTTTCACTATAAAATTAGACATAAATGGTGGTTGCAAGCATATTTAACCCATTTCCGAACTAATATGTTCAGTATTTGTCATATTCCAAATTACATTTGTGAAAATACTTTTTTTTTTAAATCTAAACAAGATTTTGCTGTTGCTTTTTACTGTCACCAGTCATTAGGAGTAAAGTACTTGTACAGATTGCCTGGGCTATTGAGTTGAGCCTCCAGCTGTCACATGTATCATCTTATGAACTACTTTTCATAACCTTATCAAACTTCAGTTTAAAGAGCACTTGACTTTTACTCCCATTGCTCACTCCTTTTTGAAATTCTGACCCAAAGCAGATTACTCTGAATGTTGGAACAGACATCTGACTTTCTATCCTAAATATATTAGTCACCAGTTTTGTACCCAATTTGCTCTGATGGCAATTTTACCCATTTTAATTCTGTTTCCTGTATTAGGATCTGCCAGTGTTTTCATAAACAGCAATCTGTCTAAAGTAAGTGAAATTCCACTTGGCCTTCTCAGGGGCCCCCAGCATAAGAAGAACATGGACCTGTTGGAGTGGGTCCAGAGGGGACCACAAAGCTGTTCAGAGGGTTGGAGCACCTCTGCTATGAGGACAGGCTGAGAGACTTGGGGTTGTTCAGCCTGCAGAAGGCTCCGGGGAGACCGTATAGCAGCCTTCCAGTACTTAAAAAGGGGGCTTATGGGAAAGATGGGGAGGGACTCTTCATTGGGGAGCGCAGCAATAGGATGAGGGGTGACAGTTTTACACTGAAAGAGGGTAGACTTGGATCAGATATCGGGAAGAAATTCTATACTCTGAGGGTGGTGAGACACCGGAACAGGTTGCCCAGGGAAGTTGTGGAGGCCCCATCCCTGGAGGTGTTCAACGACAGGTTGGATGGGGCTTTAAATAACCTGGTCTAGTGGAAGCTGTCTCTGCCCATGGCAGAAAGGTTGGAACTAAATGATCTTTAAGGTCATTTCCAACCCTAACCATCCTATGATTCTCCTTCAAGATTATCCTGTGTGTGAGGTCTAATTGTTGCTGATGTGGATGATCAAAATTGTGTACGATATTGTACTATGGCACAAATACTTCCCTGGGTTTACTGAGAGCCATCTGGAGAGGCACTTTAACATTTTAATTTTCTTTTCCTCATTGCACATCATACCAGTTGTTTATAGACATCCTATGTATGGTTAAGTACAAACTAGTTTAGTCTTCAGCTACACAATCTTCCTTTATTCTATGTAAACATAAATGAATGCCAAGAATTGAAGGTAATAACATAGCACAGAAGTTACAAGTACCGAAGTATTTCAAGTTTGGAAATGCATAGAAAATGCTAGGTAAATTTGCGAGGGCTTTGTACTGATGGGCTTAATTTCTTTGATAGTGTTTTGAAGTTGTGAGGCGTCCACAAATTTCTGAGCATCTCATTTAAAGCTAGGGTTCTGAGTAAGCACAAGCTGCTCTACTGCTGCGACAGTCACAGCTGCGTAATGCTTAAAGGACACCTTCCTTTGCAATAACATTTAAAAATACTAATTCCTCTTACTCATCTGCAATCCTCTTCCCACAGCTTGAGCTCAGTGCTATAATGGAACTTATTATAGTCAAAAGGTCTATGACTCAGCCGTTGAGCCATGCAAACTCTTGGCTTCTTTAATTGGCACCATTAAATCTTTAGTAGTTTTTCTCTCATCAAATGGGTATCGTGGTGTAAAGTGCATCACTGCTGAAGATATATTGTACCTTTTGCCCTCTCATTTGCATGAGTTGATCAACTATAGGTGCTCAAAGGCTGGTTAGTCAGAGAGACTTAGACTAGAATTACTGGTTTTCCTTAACTGTTCTGGAGTGTATCTAAAACAAAATGTAACAAAGCCATCTCACAAATCGTTATGTTTTAAGGTTATTTTCCTTTTCTGTTTAGAGACAGGAGAGGGCAAAGAAAAATCTGCCTTTCCATCGTGTCTTATCTTCGTAGAACTTCTTTAACCTCAGAACTGGGTATCTTCTATGTGTACGGAGAACATTAATTCTTGAGTATGTAACCAGGGAAGAACTCATGTAATTGAGCTGATTATTTTTTTTCTGTTGCAGGGATTTGTGGTTGGGTTGGGGTTTTTTTGTTTTTTTTTAATATATTGGAAAATGAACACGGGAGCAGCAGTAGTTTGCGAAGGGGGTCTGGTAGCAGTAGGGGAAATTTAAAGAGCACTGTGGAAGTTAAATGTTTGAATACATATGTATATATTTGTAAATATATATCTATATATATGTATGTAAGAAAAAAAACCCCAATAGCTTTTAACTCTTCTTTTGTCTCCTCACATACTTAATATGTGATGTCTTGGAGCTTTTAAGTATTTATATTGCTGTAAGCATCAGTGCCTCTAAAAAAGGGGTGTCCTCCGATGAGGACATCCAGAAAACTGTAATTGTTCGTTACCATCTGCAGAGTCTGCCTTGTTTGTACGTACAGTTGGCAAGAAGCTTTTGGTTGTTATGTTTGTCTGTTGAAAGTAAGTATCAATAAACAAGGAAGTTACAGAAAACGTTAAACTATGTAATACAGATATTTAAAGTTGATTGTGTTTACAGAATGATAGCAAGCTGCAAAGCTGGAACTTCAGAAAGATCGGAAGTAGGACTATCACTACATGTTCCTTGTGCCTATGAAATATATAGGTAATCTGTGTATGCAACCATGTTTTCTCTGTTCCCTTTCTTCTACCCGCAGAAGATCTTCTGTGATATTAGTAGCTCTTTAAATCATTTGTTTTTATTATTTGAAGTATGGCCTGATTCTTTATTTACTGTATGTTATCCACTAAACCCTATCTTGAATATCACTGAATCTCATTAAACAGACCGATTCCTACAAACACTGTCTCTCTTCATATCTTGGTAAAGAATTAATAGCTAAATGAGCTCTTTTTTTAAGGTAATTTTAATCGTAACACAGAAAAAACTCAACAACCACTAATTCATTCATCTTCTAAACTCTCCTACCATGTATAGTCTCCATTTTGAATACGAGGAAACCAGGACAGAGGGACAGGGGAATTGCCTGAGGCCTGAGTGATAGGTGTGGGATTTAGGGCTTTTTAGCGTGCATTATGCTGGGCTGTGTTACCCTAATGCTGAAGCAAGTAGTTGTCCAAGTAGGTACTCTCTTGCAGTCATGGCTCTCAAGAAGAGGATCCATGGCAAGTCCTTTGCTGGAGATCCATGTTAGAAAGAAATGAGTATCTAAGTTAAAAGGAAAAAAAAAAAAGAAAAGAAAAAAAAAAACCCTTTTGGGAAAAAAAATAGAAAAGTATCACAGTGAGTTGTGGCTGGTGGAAAACAGGACAGTAAATTATTTTGCCTGACGTTCACTGCTTTCATCACAGACTATCTCTTTGCAGTCTTTCCCTTTTCTGTATTCAAGATTTCAAGGTAACGTGAGTCTTCTCTAAAGGATAATATCTTAGCAATTCAGATAGGATTTAACCTAGGAGTCTTTGTTCATTCTGTGTGCTGAATGAGGCAGCAATTCTGGAGGAAACTAGGGAGGAGTCAGCTTGTATGTTAGAGATATTAATGTAAAAAGTTAAGTACTAGGAAACAGAACTTGTTTCATGAGTGACACTGACGACATTCATTCTTTTCAACTATTTGAAATAATAATTTAGACTGCCATTTAAAACAGAAAAATATTGTTATAATTTATAGTAGTTTTTCTTAGGGTTACAGTGAACTTTAAATACTCTTTTCCCAAGACAATAGTGCGTGTTTACTATTTCACTTGCAGAGTGACTCATTTGGTCAATGGCTGGAGAAAGCTTTTGAATTTCTGATGAACGAGAACAGTTTAACATTGGATAAAAACAGGTTAGAAAAGTCACTCCAACTTATTGGGTACAGCTTATAAATAAAAGTGTTAATGGGTGTTTGGAGTTTCTTTTTCTCTTCTGATGTGGAACTTTCCTTTGTAACTAAGGAAATGGCATTTAGAACGTCAAAACAAAACATTAACTTTGAGATCATTTTAAATTGTGAATCTTCTGGTACTAAACATGCTCACCTGGACTATGAGATTGAAACAGCAACGAGTAAACCACTTTTATATTTGGAGTACACATAAATAGTAGAGACAGGATGATTGAGCTACTGTGGGTATCATCTTATGATATTGCAAAACATTTACCAAATAGGGGTTTTTGTGCGAAGTTCTGAAATTAGATCCTTCAGCAAACTTAAAGTTTAGAAGTCCTAAAAATAATTTAAAAAGTTGGTTTACACTAGGTTTAACTTTCAGTGCCTTGGTGGTCCCCTATGGATTTTACAGTGTTAGAAGTCCATGGGACTTCTTGGTGTTAAAAATCTGCAGTAGAAAAGTCCCGAGTCCAAGTTATAGCTTAAAAAAAAAAAAAAAAAGGTACTAGTTCAAGTAATAAACCAAAAAAGATTTCATCTTTTGACTGTGGATACAGTGCAACTTCATCTTGCAGAGGGAGGAGATGGCGAGGTAAGAAAAAGGGTATTGTATTATTTGTCTAGTGGGGTCTGTTGCAAGTCACCCAAATAAAATAGTGATGAACTAAAAAGTTTGTCAGCTCCAAACTGAAGCCGAAGTGTAGTGTCTGTGGTGGTAGTGTTTCTTCTAATGCTTTAAGCTCACTTTTCTTATGCTAGTACATTCTATGTGCAAGATACCCTGGTGCAATTGAAAAAATCTTGCTACAAACTGTGGAAGAATTCAGAATGTTTTATTATTTAGTTAAAATACTTATTGATGGTGGTGTTGTGGGACTTCAGTGGGACTTCCTTTCTAGGAACATGAGTAAAAACTTAGGGGTTTAGAGTCCTTTGTTACATCTGTTGAAATCTTAAACATCTGTGGCCATTGCCCTTTTTTTGAGCTATTAGAATGTGTTATATATTTATACCTTTGGGGAAAACTTGCTCTTTTTTCTTGAGAGCTTGCAGATAGGAGAAGTGATAAAGTCCTCGGTAAAGGCTCTCTGTGCAAGGATGCATCCTTGTTTCGTCAGCCTCGTAATCTGGTGCATGTCTGTCGTTAAACTGTTGATTGATACATTTTTGATATGTGCAGGCTTCTTAAACGTGCATGTTTAGCAACTCTAGAATCTGATGAGGGAGAACTTTGAAAACAAAAAGGCTTCTGTTTTCCTAGGTATATAAGGAAGGAATTAGGAAAATGGTAGAGAAGTTATTGAAGTCTTATTAATGTATTGGAACAAACACTGTATGCTAACAAACTGTATTTTTCTAAAAACACATTTAAAACCGTTTTCTTCGGTGGTTGCTGTATTTTGTGGGTTTTATGAACGTATGAAGTAAAGCCCATCAGTTGCTACCCTCATTCATTTCTACGAGAGGGGGCTTGATGGGCAGCCGAGGTCTCCAGCCTGCCTCCCGAGAGCTGGCTTGCCCCAGAGCTGGGCTGGACCGCTTGCGGACCCTTGTATTGGAGTGACCTGAGAAGAGGGGCGAGAGGCTGCCCCGGGACAGCTGTGCATGGCAAAGCAGAGTGTGGCTTACCACGAGAGCGCCAAAAAAACTGGCTCTGACTAGTGTCTTTCTGAGGCTTCCTGACGCCGGTAGGAGAGCGACTGGAAAGTATCCAAGGGCAGAGGAAAGAACGTGATGGTGCATGTACGCAAGTGTGGCACATGGTCACGGATGTGAAGTGTATAAAGCTGAGTTTGAGGACTTTCTGGCACAGGCATGCTGCAAAAATACGCAACATATGCACGCAGTGGTGCCAGGTACGTAGACTGGAGCAATGCGCACTTAGATCCATGCTGCTCCCGTCTGTGCTCATCTCTGCTCCTGGTGTACTTCCTTATAGTCTTTATTGCCATTCGGTTCTTTTGATTCATTGTTAAAGTTGTAAAGCATTTCGTACTGCCCTTGTGGCCAACGGACTAGGGCTTGCAGGATGTCCATCAAACAGATGGTATTTCTGAAGCTTGTATTTACTTGATCCTTAGGTGCTGCAGAGCAGGCAGAAGAAATAAAAATTTCCCGGCCTGCTAGCCTTTGGCCTTATCTGGTAAAAAAAAACCAAACAACAAACCAAACAACAAAACATGCTGCTTTTATTTCTATTGTTGTTCTCCCTTCCTTAAAGTGCACTTTATTTGATGTCAAGAAGATAAAGTGTACTCTATCTGAATTTATTAGAGATTTTGCAAATCAAAAAAGTATCACTTTGGAATTTACATATAAACTTATATTATGTTTTTAAATAGTAGGTATCTGTTACATAAGTGTATAAGATACGTATATGTCTTATTACCTCCCACCGTATGTATTTACATATATAGCCTGTTAAATTTTCCTGTTAACTCTTTTTGGGCTTAGAGGGGGTGGGGGGAAAAGTACCAGAGTAGAAATGCTTTTGCTGTTGTAGTGTGTTGTGCTTTTGCTGTTACTGCTGCTCGCAGCAAAGCACAGGCAGAACTTTGTCTGTGGTCAGAAGCAGCGTTTGCACCATGTATTAGTCTTTGATTTTTCTCCTTAGTCACAAACCTGATGCTGTTTGCTCTGTGTTACTGCGGTTTGGATTTGATAACAGTAGAGAAACCTATTGATGGAAGTAGAAATGAACTAATTAAGGTTCCTGTTAAAATGGTTCTCTTAGTGACTTCAAGCCTTATGTAGAAAAACAAGTTTTCAGGGGACGTTTATTGCTCTAATTACTGTGGGCAGGCTGTAAGTGCTTACTACACCAAGTCACTCCAGACTGTTTTGATGGGTTTTATTTTTTTGAGTGGAGGACAGGGTGTTAAGTGGAAATCGTGGTTGGTACCAGAGCCATAGCCTGTGGTGATGGCAGCACAGGGTGCTGTAGAAATGGGTTACCTTTCAGAGAGGATGAATCTCCGTATTTGACGTTCAGGAACTGAGTGGGGGGAGTTCCGCTGGCAGAGCGAGGAAGCCGCAAGTGCAGGGCAGTGTGCCTCCCCTCTTCCCTCAGGACCTTGGATTTCAGAGCGTGGCTGTGAAACGTGCCTCTCGATGTTCGCATTTTACTCTTTCAGAGGAACTGCTTTGCTTTCACAGTGGAGCTGAAGGGCTGTGGGGAACGTGGAGGCAAGCCCAAGAGCAACAACTCAGCCTGTACATATGCTAAAATGTTAGGTTACTTTTTATAAGGCTTATGTATTTAGTAATAGCAATTTCAATATTACTGTTTCGGTTGAATATGTGAAGATGTTTCCTCCCCTATACCTGCTTTCCTGGAGAAGTGTTGTACTAGGTCCTCTGGAAACAGTTTCATCTTGACAATGTTCTTTCTTTACTGCATGACTTCCCCATCTTGCCTGGAGGTGTGCAGCCACCACCTAATTTTAGAGGGATTGAAAAAGACTGGTGATAGACCTCCTGGATATTCTCTAATTCAAGAAATTCTCTAGCAAGCACTACGTACCTTGATAACTGTGCTTGGGCTTAACTTCACAAAGAAAATACTTATATTTTTAAATACAGGTCCTACTTGGCAGAACTGAGGTGTTAAGAAAAAGATGCTTTTAGGCTGTTTTACGGTAGGACTCTTGCTGGTCTGCCTGTCTTTTCCCCATCTGTAGTATAGACTGCATAGCATAAACTCTGCAAAATTTTTGTGTTTCTGGCATGTCTACTGCTTAATAATGAAGTGTACACAGAAGTGAGGTTTCCTTTGACTCTGGCTGTGTGGGGAAGGCAGGCTTGAGGTAGACGAGCTGTCAACATGAGCCAGCTTTTGACAGTAGGATTTGGTACCTGGTTGTCCCACCCTTTCTATGTGTCTCCACAGATGAAAACTAGTAAAAACTTGCCAAAGTCATGAGTCCTTGACCTGTCTACATGGTGATGATGGAGAGTGGAGAGTCTGACTACTGTTGTGTAATACTTAGTACCTGCCCTGTTTGCTACTGATGTCTAAGCCAGTATATATTACAAAGTAATCTGTAGCAAAAAAAGTATTAATAAAATGTTTGTCTCGTGGACCATCACATCAGCTGTTATATACGATCCATGTGGCAGCTATTGCAGGTTCTTGTGTGGAAAGCTAATTTGGAGCATACATGCTTCATTATAATAGGGGTGGCAGTTGTCTGTCTGATCAACACTGATGTTGACTCTGATTGCTGGACAGGAACCTAGAGTGCTCTTACGGCACAAGTTTCATCGTTGTTGAGCTGTGAACAAACCATCAGTGCTCCTTGCACCGGCTGATACTCCATAGGCTTAGGAATATCTCACTTTATGTGAGCACGAAACAGTGCTGCTACAAACGATTACTGTAAAATATAATGGGATGTTTGCTTTTGGGATGGCCACATTAGTGTCATTCATATTTTGTAGTCTGTGTTACTACACAGAGTACATGACCAGAAAATAAATAATTCTAAAGCTATAGCTGTGCTGAGACTCCATTAAGGAACTCTGTATTTTGCATAGCGTGTTTTTATTCTTCCACATACAGTAACTGGGTGATATTTTCAGCTCCACCAAATCAGCAATGAGTGTACTTTTACAGTGGTGGCTGTGAGCATTAAGATTGGTTTTAATAACTTTCACTCCACTGTTAGGATGCTGCTGGCATCAAAACTCTAGTTGTTTTGATTCAGAGTTTTTCTGAGAACTTTGGATTGGCAAATTGTAACTCTTTAATAGTTGTGCCTGTTTTTTAAAGATGGTCTCCGTGAGTAGCAGAACAGGAAGGCTTAGGATAGTCTTGGAATGTTCTATTCTATTGACTTAAGAAATAAAATGGTATTGCAGCAGCACTTCACTAAAACAAGAACTTTTTTCATTCAAAGTGATTTTTAATTGTCATGTTATGTCTTGCTAAGAAGGTATTAATAGAATTTTTGTTTTCCGTGCATTTTCATCTGTGTTTTGTAGAAGTATGGCAAGTGATTTAGTAAACTACAAGGTTCCTATTGAGTCTATTTGCAAAATAGATGTCTTTCATTCTCGTCTGGCGTGATACCTTTCTCTTTCTTGTAGAGAAGATCACTGACAACACTTGTTGGTTTAAAAATACAAGTTGTCACCTTGGAACTACAGGTTTTTTTAGAAGGGTTTCTGAAGTACTGAGATACCAGTTGTTTCTAAACAGCATCATATTGGCCAAAAGGTTTTCAGGTAATTTTTATTTTATTTCATTAAATAAAGTATTTTCATGTAGTAAAGTAAAAGAGACATACACATCTTCAATTCAAGGCGGTAGTTTCCCAGAAAAGGGAAGGGATCATTGTTCACAATAAGGAAGAAACTGAAAGGTAAACCAGATTTTTAAAAGACTTATGGGTGTGAGCATAGTCTTGATGATGTTTCTGGACTTTGCCTACTATAGGAAAAAATACTGTACAGCTGTAGTGTTGTTGAATGTGGGTACTGGTATTTGGTTGCGATTTCGGAGGTGGTGTTGATTCCTTTATACTCTGGAGTTTTTACTACGTGAGCTTGGCAGATGGACAACGTCTGAAAAGTATTTACATTGGTCTAGAAAAGTCGAAGCGTGCTTCAGATGGAGGGAGCTGAAAGCGTTGATGAGACAAGTTGAGAATTGCAGGGACAAAGCAATGTATAGAGACATGATGTGGAAACTTTCCAAATGATTTGTTTGGAGGATAGTCAAGATGAGTAGTTTGTTCAAAATAATCCAGAGGGATGATGAATCCTTCCATTAACCTTTGAAAGGAAGAATTGTGGAGCAATATCTACATATGATGGCTTTTAAGCTCTTGGGGTCTGCGTTATCAGGAAGCATACAGATTCAAAAGGAGTGATCTCTGTGGCTCTAGGTAGAGCTGCTTCCAGAAGCACTGCTGTAGTCCATCTTCCATTTTGAAAGAACTTTCTTTGCTTGCAGGTTGCTGTTTTAACTTCTCCAAAGGGAAGGTGATAATTTAACAGGACTGCGATTGCTGCGAATGTGAATGTTTGGTAATGATTTATCTAATGTGAAATTATCCATTGTATAGATATTATATTGAAGAGGTTTGTATTTTGGAGCCAGCGGGAACTGACTGAGCACTTGCTCTACTGTTGCACAACTTGGTTAATAAACTAAAGTTCAAGAAAATTTAAATAAAGTGTGGTTACAGTAGATCTTTTTCAAAATACAGAAAAGACCGGGGAGTCTGGAAATACCCGCGAGGGAAATGAAACTAGTCCTGATAAAAAGGAGCTTTTTTGGTGCTGATGTTTAAATTTCACAAAGTTAGCTGAGTCATGGCGCGTACTTTGCTGCTCTTGCTTTGTACTTCTTAAAGCTCAATATTGGCTCAAGTTGCTGCTCCGCTAGGGAAGTGACACTCGGCTGCTGCTTTCAGTGCTTAAGTACAGTTGATTGTGGTTCAATCCTCATTCAAGCAACAGGAAGATTCTCCTCCTTAACCTCTCTCCCTGCCACTAACCCTAGCTGGATTAATCCTACATCCTGTCCATCTTGCTACTTTACGTAACAGGCCTGGTTTGAGACATCTATCTGTGCTTTGGGCCGGGAAGAATGAGCTTAGCTCTAAATGTGTAAGCAGCTGTGAAATGCAGGCAGCTTTGGTTTTAATTTTTCAAGTCTTGGTGATACATGTTTGGAAGTTTAAAAAATACTTCTGAATTCCAGAAAAGTGAGCTTTTTGCACTCCAGAAACAATTTCTCACGTAGTGTTTTCATTTGTTATTTGCTCAGATGTTGTTGGCTTTTACTGATAATGCGAAAGCATATTACTATCCTAGGTAACCTGTTGAGCTGCAAATTATTTTAACTCCTCAGAGTTCCTGAAGAATTTCTATTTTTCTCTAATAAGCTGCTATCTTTGAGTGTCCTGCGTTGTGATATTGCATGTTAATAGCATTGATTAACTGTCAAGCAGTGGGAACTGGAGAGAAATTGTCCATTGTAAAAATTAAATGGTATTACTGAAGACTGTACCATGCTGCTGGTTAGGGAGGTGACTAGCCCCAGTAGTCGGTGGTAGGAGTATTAATGTGAGCTCCAGGTTTTTTCGCATGATTAAAACAGGCCATCTGTTCTTTGTTAAATGTTTACGAAAACAGCTTTTCTCTAAAAGATTTAAAGAGATGTGGGTCTAGTAAACACACCAATATTCTTGAGCACCTTTTTCACCTTATTTCAAATAATACAAAAATAATTCTGCTGCAATATCAAATAGGTTTAATACCTATTTGTGTTTAATCTTCACTGGTTTCCTTCCTGTGGAAGATTAAATGCTGTACCAACATACGAAGTTATGGCTTTTTTTTATTACTAAAAGCAGCAGGAGAAGTGATTTCTCTGAACTATGCAGGTAAATTTTTCAATCTTTTGGTAAAAACTTGTACATATTTTTTTTAATAAATGGCAGTGTGATCTAGTTGAAGATGTCCCTGCTCATTGCAGGGGAGGGTTGGACTAGATAACCTTTAAAGGTCCCTCCCAACCCAAACTATTACATGATTATGAGTATGCAGATACATTTTTCAATCTTTTGGTAAAAACTTGTAATATACACATTTTTTTAATTTTGTAAATGGAAAATGGGGTTCTTACATTAGAAATTGTGACCCTGTAACTAGAGTTAATCCTTTGTAGATTTGAAGAAGTAGAACTATTTGAAATAATTCCCTGTGGTAGGCTTAAACTAATATTTATTAGTGAAAGCCTGTTCGTTCTTTTCTCCCTTCTTAAGAAAGAGCAGACAACTGGTTTGGGGTAAGAAAACGCATCTTTCAAGCTGCTTCCGATCTCCATTTCTCACTAGATTTGTGCTGCTCCTACACAGCTTCACACTAGGGAGCAATGTGGGGTTGTCAGTTAGGGATAAACTGTTTTAGCATATTGCAAAAGTGTAGGCACAGACTTCATAGAAAAACAAAGTTAATCGCACCCGTTTCTTTGAAAGAGTGCTACAATTTAAAAGATCGTGTATAAGTGAATTACAAAATATGCCAAACTGCAAAGGGAGTGGCATATGGCAAAAGTAATGTATTTTCAAGTAATAGGAAATAAAACAAAAGTCTAATTAGGGCAGAGTTGCCTTTTTGTAGATCAACGTTTTGGGGATTGTGAATGATATGAAATAAAACCACAATATTTTAATTTGTATGCTGGGTAGTGCGCATAACTTGGTACTGTAAATAAAAGGCAGTAAGGTTGTGGGGTTTTTTAATATTTGTTTCATGCATAATATTAAATGTAATATGTATACTCTTAAATTGTTTTAGAACATGAGAATGAATTGTGCATACGCTTTTTGAGGTAATAAGAATCTGAATTTTCATAGGATACCGTCTTCCAGAGTGAGTTTGAGTACTGCAGTGTTGGAAGCAATCACTGCCATTGCCAGTGCTTTACCTTCTGGCCAGACCTTACATTAAAGCTACAAATGTCACGTCATGAAGGGCTGACATGGCTGTTGTGGAGACGTGGAAAGCTGTCTGCCTTATGTTCAGACTCGCTTATGACTGTGCTGAAAGTTGTTTTTCTGACTTCTAAAACAAACAAGCAAACAAACCAAAAAAAACAACTCACAAGTCTTAGGAGACAAGGATTAATTTTTTGAATTAGATTAAAAAGATAATGAGAATACTCAAGCATGTATAAAACTTCATATTGATTTCAGTGACACGGTCATAACACTAATGAAGGTGCAACCTTGAAAATTTTATAAGCTTAAATTTACATGGCATTACTGGATTTCTTGTGGTTTTTAATACTTGTTGGCTTGGCTGTTTCACGTGCTTAAGAGGAAGAAAAATAAATTAAGCTACCAATTCCTATTTGTTCTAGAAAGTTGTGCCTTATGCATAAGCTTTTAGATAGTTGTAAAAGCCTCTTTTAATATGGTAAACAAATACTGTAGTGCCAAACACAAGGTACTTGCTTGATACAAATTTTACAAATAATGGAAAGAAAAACTTTTATTTCTTACATGTTAGACGCAGCAAGTGAACAGTATTTAAAAAGAAGACTGAGCATTTTGGTGGACAGCTCAGTGAAGACATTGATGAAACTTGCACTCTGGAGGTCTCTGAAAAACATAGGATGCACAAGATATGAAATGGTAGATAATATAGAAATACATTGGCTACTGTTGGAAAATGTATGTTAAAAGTACTTCTGTGAAAACCTATGGATAAGAAGTACTTACAGATGATCCGTGTAATAATCCTTTCTTTTTCTACCTAAGTGTTAGACAGTACAAGTAACAGTCTGAGGTGCAGAGAAGACAGTTTTACTGTCACAGAACAAATCTGAGTAGACATTCAATTCAGTCAACCAAATTCAAAACCAATTACAAGTTTTTAAAATACCTCTATCTTCGCTAATGCATAATTGGACTGCAAAACTCATAGGCACCACTGACTTCCTGGGATCAACGTTTTCTATACAGATACCCAGTCTTTGAACTTCCCAGCATGAAGATACGTAAGTGTTATGGTGGCTACAGATTTCTAGAAGAGGTGTTGCGTCATACTTCAGGATGCCTGGCATGAGATTGCCTTGAGCTGGAGCTGATTGATGTGGTGCTAATGCAATGGGTGCATCAGGTTTGAATTCGAGCTTAGTTTCCACTGCAACTAAGACACTTTTTCATGAAAAAGTATCTTAATAAACAGGTGGAGGACAGAAACATGCAGAAGTCATCCTAGAAGTTCTTGGTTAAGGCAGGTAGACATAGATCTTCGGTCAGGCGCTCAGGACTTCCCTCTTGACCTAGTGTCTCTTCTGTGAAGAACTGTAGTGTCTAACTTGAACTGTTCAAACCTCTCCCAAACAGCAGTAAAGAGTTGTTTTCACTTCTTGACAGCCTTGCTCCTTCTGCTGCTTGTGTAGCTTCCGAGTATGTGAGTGTATTCAGGGTGCGGCAGTTTTTTGCTACTGTGAAGAAATGCTGAAAATAGTTAGCACTGCACTGGTTCAGTTTGTTTACATTCAGAAAGCTATATTAATATAGTTGGAAAAATACAAGTGCATTCACTTTCTCATGTGATGATACTAAGAATTTTATTTCCTAAACCTTAAATGCATTAGTTTTTTAGGTCCAGGTGTCTAAAGTGTCTGTCTGTGTATGCCCATCAGTTCTCCTTCTGCTCAGGGACTGGGTTTGTAGACGTTCGTTTGCACTCTTGCCACTCTTAAACAAGTGCAGTTCAAACAAAAAGCGGAGAAAAGGAAACATGAATAACATTACAAACAGTTACACAAGCACTGCAATTCCTGGAAGTAAAATTATGATTTGCTAGCAACCTTTCCTGTCTCCAATTCAATGAATCAAACATCTCATAGCTAGGCTTCATGACCACGGCTAATGCTTCCACCTGGAATCATCCTGATTTAATTTTTAGGGAAGAGAAAAGGAGGAGAATCTGAGAGAGACAGAGAGGATGGGAAAATGGTTTGACTGTATGGGCGGTTGCAGGAAAGGCATCGGTACAGTGTCATGCTACTACTTTTGTTTTTGGAAAGTACTGTCGTCGTGCGTTTAGAACCATGGGCAGGCAGTGAGGAGAAGCAGGTTACAGCTTTGATAGGCTGCAAAGGCACGATAGAGCCTTAGACGTTTGTTCATTGCAGACTCATGGATCTTTGTGTAGAATAGAACCATTCAGAGGAAAAGAGTTGCAGATATATCCAATATGTTTAGTCCAGGCACTTGACATTTCCGTAATTATATACAGGTTTTCATGTGCTTTATAAGCCTGGTGTAAACCTGATACACCATACAGACTTTGAAATAGATGTTTTTGTGGGTTTACAAACACTTAAGGTAGTTCTCTGTCCAGTCTGTACCAGGAACGAATCTGTTTCAATTACAAGTATGGAGCTGTGGATGTTTGACATAATATGTAACATTATACTGCATTTTAAAATCGCTTAATCCTGCACATGCTGATCAAAATACCTCCTGTCACAGCTGAACGAATGTAAATTGCCTTGATTAATTTTTTATAAATACAGCCTGTGAATATACTTTCATTTTCCTTTGCATGTCTAGAAACAAACTTTCAACCACTTTTTTCCCAGGGGACAAAATTCCAGTGCAACTGAATAATTTGTAACAATATTTCAAATATTTTGAAATATCTGAAATAACAATTGCTTTCCTTTTGCATCTGAACATTGAAGACTGTAAATATTTTCTATACTTTCACTTCATATACAAGCTTTAGAATAATTTTACCCTTGCGATATCAAGAAATTCTGGTCATTTTACTGCTGTTTTGACTGCAGAAGGCTTTGGTTTTTACTGTTCTATTGTACAGTGCTTCAGATATGCTACTAGCTTAATCTTCTGCTTAGTATTTTCGCCCTCTCTAACTTCTTGCTCCAAAAGAGCAAAGTTCTAGAAATCAGAGTTGGAAATCTACAATTTTATTTCTGTTTGTCTCTCTCAGCATTCTCCGTCGGAACCCTTTTTAGAGAAACCAGTGCCGGATATGACTCAGGTTAGTGGACCGAATACCCAGCTAGTGAAAAGTGACGATTATCTGCCATCAATTGAGCCGCAGCCACAGCAAAAGAAAAAGAAAAAGAAAAACAATCACATTGCTGCAGAAGGTCCCAGTAAAGGTTTTGGTAAGGAAGACTTTCCTGGGGGACTTGACAGTCAGAATCTAAGCAGAAACTCGGTGGATTGCTCCCAAGAAGAGAAGAAGAAAAAGAAAAAGCCCAAGGCAAAAAAAGAACCGAAGGATCCTAAAGAACCCAAGGAAAAGAAGGAATCCAAGACCCCCAAAGTCCCTAAGACCCCTAAAGAGCCAAAGGAAAAGAAAGCAAAAAATACCACGCCAAAACCCAAGACCAGCAAAAAGGCTAGGTAAGTCAGGAAACTTCTATATGTGATCAGAAAAAAACAGTGTGTTTGTGGGATTTCTAGAGCATCTGTGCTAAATGACGTGGGTGGAGAGGAAATCTTGTTTTGTCGTTTGCCTTCTACCATCTACAACGTGTTTTTGAGGAACTTGGGCACATTTCTCTTGTTTGGCTTTCCTGTTTATGGCTTCACAGTTATTTTAAACAAGCTGGAAAGACAGAAGGTTAATTTTTCTCTTCAAGGCATAAAAATTTCTGGATGTGTTAGATTTCAAAACTAACTCTCTTCTAATGCTTACCTGCCCTCATGTGTGGTTTGTGTATTAAGAAATTAAATTGCTTCAACCTTACTGTAGGTTTGACCAAATCCAGAGCCTTACAGTAAAAAGGTTTGATGATGTTTTTCTCTAATTAAAGAAGTTAGGTACTCAGCGTTGTTACAAGTTCTACGGCCCTTAACAGACGCTATTTTATACTGACACAACCCATGGGCTATAAGCTCTGCTGTTAAAAACGCATTTTTATATGGATATTGATGTATTCTCACTGTAGGGATTATATTCATTTTGCTGTTTCATGTAAAGACAATTTTCCTAGCAGAAAATCTTTGTGGATAGACCAGATGCTTCAACCCTGTTTCTTAACTTTTTTCACTCAGCATCGTGTCTCTTTATCAGAATAGGCTTAAAATGCTACAGAGTGGTATGAGAAAGAACAAACTGCCGTTACACATGAGTAAATACGTCATAGATAATAACAGAGATTCTTTCCTTACCCCTCAACTCCCTAAACACTGTGATTATAAATGCCTACTTGAAAGAAAACGGAGAGGAAAAAGACATTAAAGCTCAATTTTTTTTTCATTTGTACCTAGAATTTCTTACAACTGTTCTGAATTTGTTCCAAACATCTGAATCTGTTTTTCAAGATGTGGCTAGCTTTATAAAATATAACTTCCAGATGGAAGCACAGCCAGACTTGGTTAATCCAAATCAGTTTGCAAAATCCATTTGTATTAGGGTTTAAAAATTGCAGTTAATGAATCAGCTTTGCATACATTCTACGAGACTGACTGTTGGTTAGGTTTGATACAGCTGTATGGCTAAATGAGGCATGGACAGTAAGATGTTACTTGTTCCTTTAGCAAGAAAAAGAAGTTACTATATTAGCAGAGATGATGTTTCTTGAAGAATTTATAAACACTGGCTTGTAAAATCAAATGTTGTTCTGAACAGGTTATTTTAACTGTTCAGTAAATTACTTTCGATCAGCCTATCCTTATTGCAGAAGTTACTTTGGCTGTGTTCCAGATTGTCCTAAGGATGAGGTTTACATACATAGCAACTCACAGCGTAAAAAAACCTCTTTAAGTTATGTATCTCTCATTATGTGATTTTTGAAACCAAAATACTGTATCAGCTAAAATAACCTTTTTGTTCCATTTCCCTATGCTCGTAGATTTAAAGGCTGACCAGGCCATATTGCATGGTATTGAGCATGTGCCAGCGGTTTTTGCCACCAAGAAGTAAAAAAGCTTTTAGTGGAGCACTTCTCAATTAGTGCGGTTTTACCAGGTCTTGACTACAATAAAGCAGTGTTCAATCAGCAATGGTTAGAAGGAGTCTGCCTCAAAAACGTGCATGGGTTCCTGTGGCTGTGCTGGTCATCAGACCTCAGAGCTGCTCTGTCCCGTCCACTCAATCCTAACATCTCTTTGTGCATCTTCCCTAAATCTTGGGACATGCCACGCGGATTAAAGGAGCGGTGTTTCCTTGGAAGGAACAAATCACTGCTTTCTTAGTTGTATTTGTAGGAGAGTCTGTATCTTCTGTCCCATGTGATGACTCTTGTCCCTGGGTGGCTAGATGACTTACAGTATTCTAGTAAGTAGTAAGCCCTTTAGTTTTACCTGTGAGAGAAACATGTTTGAAGCAGCATTAAGAGCGTTTGTTGTTCCTTGTGCTTACTCAGGGGTGTGGAGAAAGTCCTGCTTTTCCCATAATGGGCTTGTGGCTCTGTTACGAAATGCTTTTTTGAAAACAAGGTTGTTCTCATTTTGTGGTCTTGTCAGCTTCAAATATCAAACTTCTTTGAAGAACTCTGAGACTGTGCTGGGATGCTGTGCTGCCAAGAATTTTAAATTGGTGAAAGAAATTTGCTTACTTTGGCAATATCACAGACTGGGGAATCTGTCCAGTGACAGATCATTGAATCAGGGTTTTAAATAAATCAATGATCCAAACATGTAATCACCTGAGCCACAGTATTTCAGCAGCCCTAACTTGGAAAGGAAATATTACAGTAGCTGAGAAGAGCGAGATTAAGTCAGGTTAATATAGATTAAGGATGATTATGTCGAAGTAAAGTATTTTGATAAAGTTAGTATCTGGCACGTGTTTACTGCTGCTTATATTGCTCAGTATTTTGCTTCTAAGCATTGGAAAGGAGTAGTGTGATTTTTAGATTTCTAAATGCTGTGCAAAATTAATGGTTTTCATTCTTGAATAATGCTGATCACTTGTAGTAGTAGAGTTTTGTACTCATGTGAAATTCAAATAAAGAAAGTCAGACATAGGAAATGTATTTACTGAAGAGCAAGGTTTTTGGGTAGAGCATAGCAAGTCCTTGATAGTTAATTTTGACACAGGCTGTATGAGTATTTACTTAAATTTTAAAAAATCTGGTATTTAAGTATTTAACAATTTTGTAATTTAATAGAGCTTATAATTTAACCCTGTTATTTCAGTTCCAATTTTGACTAACAGTATAATTCTTCTATCAAAAAACCCCAGAAAAATTATCCTTCACATCTCTCCTATCTTTGGTGTAAGTTGTGACAAAACAAGCAGCCCTCCTCACCGAAAAGCACCTTCATGTGGGGGACAACAGTCAGACTGGAGAATGGAAGAAGCTGATTAATTTCATGTTTGTTTGAATTGTGTGTCTTGTGGCATCTTAAAAAGAAAGAGAACACCCAAATGGGCTACTAGTATGTTATACTGCATATTTGGTGAAAATATTTTTTGAAAGAAAGACCACACGTTAATACTGTACTGTTATACTTTTAATGGGTATTAGGCCAATCCTGCCAATACAGAAAGACAAATATAGCGGTGGCTGGAAAAAAACATTTGCAAAACAAATCTATTGTGGACCAAACTAGTTGGATTTGAAAACAAAATGTAGGTATACCTAGGATCACAGATGAAGGAAGGGTTTTCATTAAGTACATGTGCAGGTGCTGAGTATTATGTGGGCTCTTAATGTTGTGGAGCCAGCTTCAGGCACACGCAAAGCAGGCAGTTTTTTCCAAAAGTAGTCAGACAGGGAAAGGCAAGTAGTCCTACTGAACTGCAAAGTCATGGCTCAGATGTCTGTTCCTCCTGTGCCTGTCCCTGGAGGAGATGAGGACCACCTGTTTGAGAAGATCACGCTGCAGCACAGCTGATCTCTCTCCTGCTGCTTCCTATGAAACCCTAGAGAGTGGCCACTGATTACGGTGGCAGAAGCAGTAACTATTTGTGAGGGCCAAATGGCAGCTCTTTGCAGGAGCTCATTCCTCCTCCTGTCTCCTCTGAGCAGCGTGCTGTGCTTTGCAGGGCTGCTCTTACCTGCTTGCTCCCCTCCCTGTGGCAGGGGAAACTCTTTGTCCTTCCCACACCTACGGCAGCAGCCTGGGATGCAGGGTAGGGCGAGCGGGTTTAGCACTCCAGGGGAGTGCTAAACATGAGCATAATTACCTCTTTTAGAGGGAGGTGGAGACAGACTTTTTTTGGCGCACAGATTCGCTGTTTGTTGTATCGGAAAGGGGATGGCTTCTGGCTGCGGAAGCGGGAAGAGGCTGCTGCGCAGGGGAGCGATGCGGGCAGCGGGACGCAGCACCCTGGGGAGCTGGAGGACAGGAAGAGAGAGGTCCAGAGGAGGTGGTGGTAGTTTCCACTCCCAAGCTCAGATCATCCTGAGCAAGGCAGGAAGGGGGGTGCCTGTGGGAGAGAACAGGAAATCGTGTGAGATTTCCATGCACATGTCCACCGAGGCTGTTCCTGTTCACACCTGTCCTCATGTCCCTTTTGAACCAGCCCAGCTGCCAGATATTTACCTTTGCCTTTGCTGCAGGCAGGCCTTGTGAGCTTTGCTGTTACTGAGGCGTACTTCTGTAGTAATTTGGCTGAGGTTTCATGCTGGAAAAAACCTTGTTGTCCTACTTTTCCTACTTTTTTGACATATAAAAGCTGATTTTTTTTTTTAAGGTTTTGATTACAGTAAGAGCTTTAAAAAATAATTGTTTTCCTCAGGTAAGGAAGTACAGCAATTCTGATAGCTCTAACATTTTGAGAGGGTGGGGTTTTGGTTTTTTTTTTATGGTTTTGATGCTCCATGGTCGATGTGTAACTGGAAGGTTTTTTGTGCGGTTGTTTGGGTTTTTTTAAAGTCAGATTCCAATCATGAATTTGTCACAGGACAGTGTTCCCAAACAGTAAAATAGGGATCAAGAGTCTCTCATTTATTTTAAATGTTGAAATTACAGGAAAAAAAGCATCATCCAAATCCTGATAGTCATAATAAATTACACCAATAAACAGATCTGTCAGTTACCCAGATCAGATGAAGTAGTTGCATGATGTAAACCTACAGGCTAATTACTTCCCCTCTTAATCCTGCTAAGCATGCCATGCTTTTTGGGGTATTTTTGAGTCAGATGGTTTGGCCCTGGTAAGTTCCTGGAGCTTGACCTAGCTCTGTAGGTGGCTGCTTGACTCACTGACACGAAACGCTGTCGAGGTTTGGATGCTTGTTCTCAAATTGTAATTTAAGCTTTTTCTTCAGTTATCCTCCTTACTGTTTTCCTAATCAGCCTGTTTTCCTTCACATTGTTTTCTCGTCTGACCTTCTGCGGGTTGTCTTCTTGCTGATCCCCTTGGTCAGTATGGTATGCAGTCCTTGGGGACAAGAGGATGAAACCAGGAAGTGGTATTGGGCAGCGAGATTGTAAAACATCTAATCTGAAATGCCTGTGTTTGTATCACTTGAACAGAAGGACTGGTTTTACCTGACAGTTTTAAAATATTTTAGTGGTTTGTGTGTGGCAAATACTCCTTTAGTTTCTCCTAGATTTCTAGTTCTGGTTTTGGGACAAGAACTCTTTGTTTAGAGGCTATCTTGCCTCTAGTGGGACTTGGCTAAATCTGGTATTTGTGCATGTGTAAAAACCAATATGAGAAATAGTTGTCTAAATGTGTATATTACAGTTTGCCCTCCTTGTTGGCAAATTCAGAAAGTACTATCAGATGTGCATCCAGAGTTAAGCACTGATACACAGACGCTAACAGTAATGGTGAAGCGTCTAAGAACGGGTTTTTACCTCCCTGTACTTACATGTGGAAAGGTAATTCTGGTCCAGGCTAACGCCATTCCTGAATGGCGTGAGTATAATCTGCTGGAAAGTGGGAAGGCCGAGTGAAAAGCGGTTACATTTGATTGTCAGGAACAGATCACGCTGGCTCTGTGGGGAGATGGAGAACAACAACAGTTGCTGACAGTTCAAGGAAGCTGATGCTCCCACCAGCCAGGTGAAGCTCTGGGTGCGTGATGCACTGGGAAGCAGTGCCTCGCCTCGCTCAAGGAAGGGGACGGTGCTGTCCTTCTGTGCTTTATTTTTACTTCGCCTTCCTGTCTTTCCTTGAAAGAAACTGTAGCTGTGCATTTAAAAAGAGCAATTCTTCTGCTGAATTTAGAACTTAAAAATTCCCGGTGGAGCCGCGCACGGGCTTTGTTCTCCCCAAGTTGGTGGCTCTTTCACGTGCTGGTTTTTACTGACCTGGAAAGGGGAGGACGGGGTGGGGGGAAGATGTGAAACTGTCTGAATTGCTTCATCCACGTCTCCCTTACCGAGAGTGACTCAGTACGCCGGGGCAGGGCTCGGGGGTATATATAGGTCACGAAATACTCTCAGCCGGGAGTCCCCGCCGCGGCGAGCGAGCGGGGAAAGGCCTGACGGCGGCTGGGCAGGACCCGTTGTCGGGACGGACCTGCCCCAGCGCTGGAGCGGCTGTCGGGGCCTTTGTCTGGGCCTTGGTCGGTCGGTCTGCCCGGGTCAGGCCGGCCCTCCTTGGCGCTTCCCAGCCTTCCAGCAAACTGATATTTTATCGAACCTAAGCCAGGCTATTCTTCCCGACTTTAAGCCTGTTATTCATAGGCGGCGGTGCACCCGGGGCAGGGTAACAACGGCGAAAACTTAATTGCACGCNGGGGGCGCAGGCCGCGGCCGCGCAGGTGCCGGGAGCGCCGGGCGCTGATTGAGGGAAGCAGATGGCTGCAGTCGGTGGCCGCCAGCCAGCGGAGCAGGTGCTGGTCACGTGGGGCGCGGGTTGCCCGGGCGACGCCAGCGCTCTCGGCGCGCGGATGAAAGGCGCGGGGGGCCCCCGCCTCAGCGGCGGCTTTGTGCCATTGGTGGCAGCTAGAGCGGAAACAAACGCCGGGCGGGGAGCCGCGGCCTCGCCTCGCACCGCACCGCAGCGCGGCCGAGGCGGACCGGCCCCCGGTCCCAGTCCCGGCCCCCGAACCGTCGCCGCAGCCGCCTTCGGGAATTCTTAAACCGCGGGTCGGAAAACACCCCTCCGGCGGGCCGAGGCGCTGGTCAAAACCAGCGCGCTCAGAGCGAGCCCGGCCGTCCGTCCTTCGGGAAGTTGGGAGGCCCGGGATCGTGGGGCAGGCAGATGGGACACACACACACACACCCACCTCCCCACACAACAAACCCTCCCGGCTGTGGCATTAAAGCATTGAGGGTGAGGGAGCTGTGTAAAAGCGGCTGGTCTAGTGTTTGGTGACCTTTATGCCCGCCGTTTTGTCGGGTACCAGCAGGTAACTCTGTTGTGCTCCTAAAGGTGTCGGCAGGTGCCTGCAGCCAGCCCGTCAAACGGGGGGCTGGCTGGGGGGGGTGGTGACCACAGAGACGGGGAAAAACAACCAGCAAAAAGCCACACGAGACTCAAATGTGCTTAAAATTACTAACTTTTCCCATCAGTTCTTCTTTGTTGCTGTTTAAAACTGCCCCACTTCTGATGCTGAAGGCCATCTCGGTGCAGGATTTGGTGATGATGTGTTTAAAGCTGGGGTTTGATACGTGCATCCTCACCCATTCCTAGGCCTCTGAGTGCAGTGGCAGAGATGTGGTCCCAGCTTCTCAGGTGGTGAATGTTTTCAGGGGGGAAACAGTCCCCAAAACCTTTCTCTACTGTCAGTGGATATAGCTTCCTAGTATCATCTAGATGCTGAGACACCAGCTGAGAGGGTCATGTCCCCCCCATCCTACAAGCTGCAGTTGGGACTGTATGGGTGCCCTCAGAGCTGAACACAAAAGCACCTTTCCTGCTTAGAAACGTCAGGGATTGTAGAAGAAAATGAATTTTCTCATTCGATCCTTTGTTTTTGATAACACTTCCTCTGCTTCTGCTTACCTGGTTCACACAGTTAATATCAAGACAAGTGCACGTACAATCCTGTTTCTTTTCACATGTGTCAGGTTGCCCAAACACCACTTTCAGAAAGTGCAGATTTTGAAAAGAACAGCTCTTCCTTTTCAACCTCATTTTTAGTTTCCTGTTGAATACGTGTTCAGCGTCACTGTCTAAGGTCTTGAAGGAAAGAAGTGAGGTGTCCACTGTTAAGCAATGGGAAATGTATAGTGATGGCCCATGCATCACTGATTTTACAGTTATGTTTAAATACTTTATTAAGGCAGGCAGTTGAAAATAATGAAATCAATGAAAATAAACATCTTGCAAATCAACTGTTTTGTTAAGCGCTATTTTTTTGCGTTATTGTACAAATACTGATTAAAAATACCTTTGTTTCAGTAACAAGAAACCAGATTCAGAAACTAGTGCTGCGAAGAAAAAGGTTAACAAGGGAAAAGAAGGTTCTGAAAATTCAGATTTGGAAAAAACTCCGCCACCATCACCTCATCCTGAAGATGAAGATGACCCAGGGGTTCAGGTAATGCTATCTTTCAAGTTCAATGTAGCCTTTGGTAATTTAGATAGGTAACACAGTAGTTCTCACAGTCTTTCTTACAGAGATACAGGTACTTGGGTATTTTCTGTGTTGTTTAGAATGAGATACCAAGAAGGTGAGAACTGGAAATCACCGCTGTCAATATTTTACTAAATACAAAATACAGTTTGCTATAACAGTATTTCTCGTCATAATTTTGCGTTACAGTCATGTTACCTGCAGACGTGTGTACAGTGCTGCTGAGTTTTCACGTGTTCTCTTCCATCACTGTTGCAGTTGTGCTGAATTTCTGCTCTGTGGACTTAATGTGCCATTACGTCTTGTTTATAAGCCTCAAGTTCTCATGTTTCTTCTTGCATTGGCTTTGCGAGCATTCTGAAATCAAGAAAAGGACATGACAAAGCAGGATGTCAGAAACATGCGTGGCAGGGACTTAACTACTCTGCTTTAATGGATGGAGGGCCTTTTTGTAGGGCTGCCAGCTATCAGCTAACATTGATAATTTCTCTTAACCACTGTCCACCTATCAGTTTCTGTCCAAACTTTGTTTCATGTAAAGAAAATCTGGAAAGAGAAATGGCATGTGACTAATTTCCGTGTGCTCTGCCATTAGCCGTGTTAAGAAGTAATCAGCTCCTGGCTTGCTTCTGCTGGCAGTGGTCAGAGTGGGCATTAAAAGTAAGAATTCCCTCATGAAGGGGTAGAGGCAAATTGGGATGGAGGAAGTATGGACTCTGAAATGTCGTGCCGGTATTACTGAAATCCGTTGCGTTTGTCTGCTGCATGTCAGGTTGTGGATGTGTTGCTTCCAGTTATAGAGATGTTGAGACTTAGCAATGGTAAAAGAAGCCTGGTGAGAAGGTTGGCAAACAGTAGTGTCGTAACACAAACATGGATTATGCCTTCTGTCTTGCTATTTTCTAGAAGAATGTAGAGTATAAGGAAATGTGACCAATCTAGTATATTCTAGTTAGGAACAAAAGCATCAACAAAAGAGTGTTATTTGTGATTCATGCAAGCCATGTATTCTTAATTAGAAAAATTGAGATACACCATGCAAATGTTAACACGTTTGAAGAACAGGTTTTCTGTCCTGTGCCGCAAGTCTCTCTCAGCCTGATCAGTGGCATTGACAAAAGATAAAGGAGGACCTTTTGGATCTGGTGGCCTTTTGGGGTTAATTTGCAGATGATTATGTACTGTTTACAGCTCAATATATATGCATATTTTGCTTGTTTTCAGTTTAGTGAGACAAAAATTCCTCTTTGTGAAACTCAATTGGCTGATAAACCTAACATTTGAAATATATTTTTTTTCTTTTTGTAAACACAAGTGTTAGAGTATTTGCATTCTTTTTTAATTAAATGTAATAAAGTATTTCAGGTAACTTCTGTTTTCTTAATGCTTTCTCACACTGTGCATGTTACAGTGCACCCCCACTTCTTTGCGTAAACTCAGGGAAGAGTTACAACCATATACGCTAGGACAGCCAGAATTAATAAACTCGTTACGCATTTCCTAACTGAGATAGATATTATGCACTTGTCTAAACCACTGTTGCACTCTTTGTGTTTATTTAAAATACTGAGTCTTCTGTAACAATATTATGTAGTAACGCACAAAGTGATGCATTGTTGTCTTCGGAGAGGAGAAATACTTACTTTTGTGTGTTACTATGCAGATTTTTTAGTACTCCTTTATCAAACCTTTCTACCTATAGATCAGTTAATGAGTAAAAGATAATCTGATGCAGGTAAATGTACGCACAATTTTTTACAACAGTGCATAACAATTGCAAAGCTTTATGTGGATGTTAGAGGAAACAGGAAGCTAACTAAGTCAATAAAAATCAAATAGAGGATTATCACTATGTTTTGGGCATCCTTTCTATTAGGGAAATGGAAGAAGAGATCTTTGGCACCAAAAATAATAGTAAGACTTAACTATTGAGCCAAAAGAAAATTGATATTCTCCCATTAGTGATTATGGAAATGAGGGTGCAAATTTGCCAAGTGATACCTATTTTCAAGTATAAAAATATTGTTACAGTTTTGTGGGAACCCCCATAAATTACTGTGGTGAAGGTAGATGCTACATCACCATTGTTTAAAAGGGCGATATAAACTTAACCTTTGCACAAAAATTTCATTTTCAGTTAAAGAATTTCTAACTTTGTGAAGTGCATCAGATATTTGTGCTTTAAAAAGTATAATTAACTAACTAAAAGTAAATATTTGATTTTGTCTACATATGCTGAGAGGCCCTGGGTGCATAGATCTGTTAAATAAGCTACATAACTATTTGCACGTACTGGTGAAGATGTGTGTTAAGCTGAGAGAGATGTAAAAATAAGTAGTATGTCAATTCATAAAGATTTTTTTTCTAACAGTTGATACTTGACAGCTTTTTTTTTAATGTATACATGAGTCCATTTAGATATTTAATGACAATTTCCTTCAACAGCGTATGCTCTCAGCTTTTCAAAATACATAACCTGATGCAGATTATCTGAGAATTTGAATTTTATTGTTGCAGAAAATGGTGTCTGGCGCTGAGTGTCAAGTTGCAAATTCTGTCAAATGCATGCTTGTGTATTTTGCAGATTGTTTTCTGCAGCTTCTGTGAAGCTTTCTCTCATCCTGGAGGTGAGGGTATGGGAACACAGAAACCATGTTTTCAGTTTGGGGTGGTTCAAGTTTTTCCTTCTCCTTTTCTAGTTTGGGGAGTTTTCCCATGCTGTGCTGCAGGATGTCTTCCTGAACAGTGCTGGGTCAGTGGAGTGAGGAAATCATATTTCTTTGGATTTCCCCTACAAGATAATCTGGGTACAACTGGGCAGCTGGGGAGTACAAGAAAGCGTGTTGTCACTGCTTAGCAACGCTGTGGGCCATGCTGCAGAAAGGTGGTATTTGGTTCCTGCGTTGGCCATCTGTCAAAGTTTGTCATAGATGTGAATTGAAAGGTGCAACTTCTTGCTTTTTAATTGTCTTCTGAGATGTGCTTTCTAATTTTCTAACGTAGTCTATGTAACGCTAAAGCAGAAGAAGAATGAAGCAATACTTTCAAACTCGGAACAAGCATGAAGTAATTTTTTTATTTTTTTTTAAATACAAAATTCAAGAGCAGCTAATAGGCAGGAATTTAGTAGTGTCTTGATTCCACTATTTCTACCGGTGTGCTGTAAAAAGAATGGCATTTGCTACACACTAGTGTATTTGAGAAACACAAAGAAGTTTACTCAGTTACTCTGCTGCTTGTCGGTTTTGTTTCTCATGAAAAATATAAATTCTCTCTATTTAGAAGCGGCGCTCCAGCAGGCAGGTGAAGAGGAAGCGTTACACGGAAGACTTGGAGTTCAAGATTTCAGATGAGGAGGCCGATGATGCTGATGCTGCTGGAAGAGACTCTCCTTCAAATACTTCTCAGTCAGAGCAACAGGTCAGATGTGAACAGACTGGAAGGGTGGCTGTGACTGCAACATTCAAAGTTGAAATATGGGGCCTTTTCCTGAATGATATTCATCTGTGGTTGGCACAGCGTGCTTTAAAGCATTAGCTTTTTACCTTCTTAAAGAATACATTAATTCATGACTTTGTTTACAAGCTGATGGTATGCAATTTGACACAGTTCTTTGAAATTAATGGTCTCTACCTAAAGGAAATCTAAACTGGACTGCTAGGAGTCTTGAATTTACTTCTGTGAATTCAGTGGTCTGGCTTCTGTGACTTTAATAAACCACTCAAGCTTGTCCCCTGCTGCTAGCACCATAAGAACCCCTTTATGAAATTACTGCCTTGTAGTACCCAGCAGGGTACACTTTATTCTCTGTGCAATGTAAATGATGGATAAAATAGTTTGAATAAGATGAGGGGTAATAATGTAGGAATGACTGTTGTAACAATCTCATTGTTTTGTAGTGCTTTTTCAAAGAACTACTTCACTTAACTAACTGATGACCTGTTGGAGAATACATACATGTTCTTTGGTATTTCATTTGGCAGTTTAAGCCCTGTGAAATACCCTGTGTGCTCTCCATTGTTAATTGTGTCTTATCACAAGGAGAATTTGGTAGGTTTGCCTGCAGTTGTAATAGTGAATTAATATAATAGAGCATCGCAGGCAATTTTGATAGCTATCGTGTGGACGCTTGCACAGCTAACTAGAGTCTTCGAATATCTTCTGATATTTAGACTGTATGGTGCTGAAAGCGTGTGTTCTTTTAGGAGAGGTGAACTGCATATGTGGTTGTATCTGTGCATGTCAGCCTTACTGGGAGCTGGAGTTGCGTTAGCTCTTAAAAATGGGCTTAAACAACTATTCTTCAATCCTTTATTATGGTATTTAATCTGATTGAATCCTCTCGGTTCTCATGCTAGCGGGAAGAAGTCCTCCTGTGTATTAAAGTCCCGTTGCAAAAAAACCAAAAAAACTATTTGAAGTTTTTCGAATGAAGGAAGTCTTTAAGTAACAAAGATGCACTCCCTTAACTCTTGTATGGTATTTATGATGTAGGAATCTGCTGATGCTGAAGGTCCTGTTGTGGAGAAAATCATGAGTAGCCGTTCAGTCAAGAAAAAGGTAAGACAAAGCAAAATCCCTTCCTTACCCCCACTCTCTACCACCCCCAGCCCTCCAATAACTGTGAACAGGCTAGGCATATTTCTGTTGAAGCCCCTATTAGATTCTTAAAATGCCTCAGATACTCCAAATTCAAAAACTGTTTTATTGAATAGAGGAGGTTCCCTGAAAGTGTCCGTTTAGACGGTATTTTAACATGCTTTTGGATAGACATACACAAAATAGAGTATTGTTTCAGTCTTCTATTATTTTCTTGCGCTTTTTCGGATGAGAACTTCGATTTTTGCAAATATACATACCTGAGTGAAATCTGTTAGTGCTCTTTGCTTCAGAGTGATGTTTATTGAGAGCTTGAGGAGCGAGAGAACTCTCCTGCATCCTAAGTTTCTGTCTTTTCTAGTAAAGTCCTTGCCCATAATTTTTCTTCTTTTGATAGTGGTTGTGCTTAGCAGCTAAAACAACTTTACATGCGATCAAGAATGTTACATACACAGGCAGTTAATATCTTCATTGTCACTATGCTAAGATGGTGAAAAAACCACTCTCTTTCGTTAAGTGTGATTCTCTTTTAATTGTGCCCTGGTTGCAAGTTATGTTCTTATTTTGCTTACGGATTCTTCTCATCTGCCTCACAACTTGATTGGCCTTTGCACTTCCAGTCTATTCAACTCTGAATAGGAGGTAGAAAAGAACTTGTTCCAGAAAGGGCATTATTAAATTTTATAGTGTCTTCTGTGTAGCTAGTTCTCTGACTTGTACTGCAGTTGGGCAGAAAACTGTCTGATTAATATAGATATTGTACTCATGTTGATCTTGGTTAACCAAAAACATCTATTTTTCTCAAACTGTTAATTTTCAAATTGGAGGAGGGAAAGTTGCCTTTATTCATGGATTTATTTTTTTATGTTTTGGCTTTTGTTTTGGGGGAGGGATTTTTTTTTTTTAATTTTGTTACTACTGTCCTAAAATCAGTAACAGCTTTGTAAACCTAAATTCATGCAATGTCATGACTGGCTGTGACTGAATTTGACCTGTTTCTGCAGCTTTCATAGCACAAAACCTCTAGGGCTTTTTCAAAGTCTGAAGCTATACTTTGTATTTCAAACCATAGGCTTATTTTTCAGACGAACTTCATGTAATATAAACTCAGTAATTAGTTGTCCTGATGGTCTAGCAGGCAGGAGAGGAGAATGTGGTCTTTTCATAAATGTCTTTACATTGGAAGCTGTTTTTCCCCAATTATTCTTCTCTTCTTCCTCTCCCCTGCAAACAAAGGTGTGATTACTCATGGGGAGTGTGTATTTTGCTGCAGTTTGTGGGAAGTGGTTGGTCTGCTGCCTACATGTCTTTGATTGCAAGCTCTGCTGGAGGCAAGCTCTGTTTTGAGCTCTTTCTTTAATGTTTTTTATGGATTGTATTTGCAGGTTTGAGGGGTCTCTCTTCTTTCCCTGCTCTTCTCCCCAATCCTCCTCTCCAAAATCCAAAAAAAAAAATGGATTTCAGGATGTTAATATTTAACATCTAAAGTATCCAACTGTGCTTTTATTAAAGGTCCTTTACACTCGTACTAACGTCATCAAAACCCTGGTTGTTAGATTACTAATCAAAGTAAAATTGCTGCGATCAGGACCAGTGCATAAAATAAACATGAGGAAAGGCTTCACTAGGAAACCTTTCAGTGGATTAGGTTGTAACAAAGATGTTGCATTGAAGTAAAGGACATTAGATAACGAATACGCTTTTGGAACAGTATTCTTATCATAAAGTTAGGCTGGTTTTCTCAAAAATAGCCTTAGTCTAGTTTTGGAGTTACCAGATACAATGCAGGACTGTGCTTGCAACCATTTTTTAGAATTACAGAATAAAAAAATTACTTTAGAAATTACTTCAGTTCATGCTTGAGGTATAAAAGACAATGTTTTTCCTTGTTGTTCTTAACATGGAATTTTGAATTCTGTTGAATACTCTTCCCTGTTGCAGAAAGCGTTAAATACACGTAGCACACTCTCTCCAAACCATCACGGTCCTAACGTCTTCAGTTTGTACGTGGAAATTTTTCATTTTTCTAATTATTTTCTTGGCCAGCTTCAGTCCCCTTTGAATTTCCTCTCCTTAACTTTGAAAAGGAATGACTTGAACTAAATATGCTATTCAGCACAAACAGCACATAATATGGAAAGATGTCGAGGCTGTAGAACATTATACCTGCATGTTACACATCTGAGTTTCTCTTTTTGCCTACCAATACATGGTGAGAATTAGATCTAATTAAACTGTGTATAAATGCCTATATCACATCCACAGACTGATTAGTTTACGATCTAGTGCTGTATGTCAATTGAGGTGGTTGGTTTTTATGTACTGCTTTGCACCTGTTATTAATGTGCTCTGTCTGCTCTTTTTCTATCAGTTTGTATTTCTGGTTATTGTGTTTTAAGCTCTTACTTGTCTCTACACCTGAGTGGCTTGCTAAAATAACTTTTTCATTAGCGGGTATTATTGTATCACTTTTGTGGCAATGGCAGTGCAAGATTGCGTGCTCCAGGCATTTGCTTGAAGGAAGGGATCCTTTATTTCTTCAATTATCTGCAGAGGCTGTGGATCAGATTGTCAATTATGCTTGCACCTGGGCAATGATAATTTGAAGTGTCCTGCATTGCCCAAGTCTGCCATCTACTATTTTAGGACATCTGTGTAAGCAGTTTTAGGAGAATTTTGCATAAATGTGCTATCTCACCTTTTTACCTGGTTAATGTAAACGTACATGTAGTGGGGGTTGGACAGTGAGGTCAAAGGCATAAGCTCTTGTCTTATATATCCTAAACTAATCTATTGTTGAACCCTACCTGAGTGCTGGTGATTGCAACTTGATTAAGTTGTGTTTTTTTTTTCCATAAGCATGAATGCTGGAGTAAGAATTTTAAAATATTTTTTTTCCAAAATGCTTTTTATTTAGGTGAATGTCTGATGCATGCTCATAGGACATATAATAACATAGACGAATTATTACCTATTACACAATGTAAAAATATGCTTTACTCATAAGAGTTACAGGATTTATCAAGATTTAAATTGTAAATTATTGTTATTAAGTTGGCAGTTGACAGAAAATATACCTGACTGAAATGCTGTTGAGGGAAGTTAAATTGGCTAATATGAAATCTTTATATAAAAGTGTTTAACCATGTTGTCATTGTAAGATTGATGTAGCTCAAAGGATTCCAGTTTGGAACTAATCGAGGAGACTTGGCCATAACACGTTTCAGAAAATAAAAAATAACATCTTAAAATTAGAGATGACTTCTTAAAGACTGATTCTGCCTCAAGGTAGTCAATAGATTCAGACAATGGGATCCCCATTTTTTAATACCTTTTTTAATAGTGTTGATCTCTAAATGTGAATACCTGCTTGAGAAATATTCCCTTTCAAATTTTTTTTTAAAGTAAAAGATCTTGATGGTCTTCGAATTCCTTCATTTGGTGGTGTTTTTAAGTGATGGACGAGCTTCTTCCCTGTGTTTAATGTTAGGGGATAGTTTTATCATCTTCAACAGAAGATTAAAGAAGTAGCATCAGAAATAGCTTATCTTCCATTTCTTCAGGGAGAACTAAGTGGAAACTGGTGCTGCTCCTCTGTCTAGTAAGGAACACAACCAGACTGTACTGGAGAGATATAAACACTAAAATGATAAAATCCCTTGGTAGTCTGGAAGAGAAGGAATACTATGTTAATCATGGATTAGGAATGCATTAATTTTTTCTTTACTATGCTAGAACAGTTTAATGCAGCTGATACTGTTGTTCTTCAATTGCAGTGCTCTGGAAGTAATGTCTAGCCAGCAGCTTTTCTTGTGGGAGAGAATTTGGAAGATGACTACGCATCCTCTAGCTTTAGAGTAGTCTCTCTCTTATACTTTTTTGTTTCTTTTTATATATACACATATATGTGTATGTGTGTGTATAAAAAGGATGGACGATGTTGACTTATACAGGGGTCAACAGTTTTGTCTGTTTAGTGCTACATACAATATTTATTACAGATGTTGTTGTCCCTGATGAAGTATGTGAAACAGAAAATCCTCTTCTGTTTAAAATTGTTCCAAAGTTCATTAGTAAACACAAACCATTAATGTTGTGACATAAACTGAATTCTAAGCGTGTGCCTGGTGCACTGTCCTTAGTTTGTCCTATGGCTGGGTTCAGGAGTAATTCAACAAAGTATTACATGCCATATGTTATGCAATACTTTGGCACTAGGGATGAGTTAAGGGTAGTTTCAACCCTTAGCACTGAATGCCCTTGGTTTTGCTGGTTTATATCACAACTTTAACCTTGCTTTAAATGTAGTTTTTGGGTGTTAATTTAATTTGGCTGCTCTGTATGTGAGACATCTTGCCTGAGTGAATTTAATTGCACCATTGAGTAAAACTAAAGCCATGAACACTGATGCACTAAAATTCTAGCAGAGGTATAAGGTTTAGTTTTATATGGCTTCTTGTTTGGAGTTATTAACTATATGGAGGAATAAACCCCCTTTAAAACTCTTTTTTAAAACATTACAAAACCCACAATGTAAAGTTGCCATGAGCCAGCCAAAAATAATACATATGGCATTCAGGAGTGCAGTTGCTAATTGGCTGCTGCCTGAGAAAATGGTACACTTGGCTTCTACTTAACACTGTGGGTTTGGCAGCAAGCCAGATTTGGGGTGAGGTTGTGAATGAAGCTGCATGTGGTTAGGGAGGAGTTCAAATGATTCATGTCTTGGAAATTGTAGTAAGCAGTGGAGAGTATGTGCTTGGGTAGGCTGCTGGAGGAAACTCCTCACCCGTGTCCTCCCCCACTAACGCTTTCCGACACCTCCACTTGTCCGTGTATGTGGGGACTGTATTCTGTATTTCGGTTAGTTTTAATCATTAACTAGATCGGGCTGTTTAGTGGTTTAATTTCACATTTCAACAATTCTTTTCTTATAGATGGAGAATGGAGAGGAGGTAGAAATTGAGGAATTCTATGTAAAGTACAAAAACTTGTAAGTAAAGTTACAGGTTTGATTACTATCTTTAAGTTCACATCATTTCCAAATAGTTTGTAAAAACTGGTTTTGTAAATGATATAACTGTTACGATCCAACCTTAAACGTTTCTAAAGTTTAATCCAAAACAGTGGCAAATAAACAGGGTGGTATCGGGTTTGATACTGTCCTCTTAATTTGTGTTCTCTCCAAAATGAAATCCATAGGTAAAATTGTTCTGCTATTAAAAACTTTAAGGCTCATTATGCATGCAGATTCATGAGCACATGCCTACTTAGCTATGTAGATCTAACTGCAACCGTAGAGTAATATGCCTGCAAACTAATAAAAAATAACCTTAACATTGTTGCAAAAGCAAGATTTGCGTGCAACAAAATGTCCAAGATGACAAACAAGATGGCTTCTGGTATTCCAGCAGATAGTTGCCTCTCTGTAAGAGAGATGTAATAGTGGTGAGAACAGCATGTTGTTTCACTTCTGGGCTCTGAAACTGCAGTGCAATCAGTATTTAAAATAAGATACCTCACAGCTGGATAACCTCACTTTTCTTCTAGAAAAATAGCATAGCTTGTTTAATTTTAGCAAATTTTCCATCTGAGAGAGAAATTCACTTTAAGTGAGTTTCTTGGCAGCTAACTGCAGATAGTTGGCTTCACTCAAGGTGGTATGCTGCCACCTTTGTACCTTTTGCACTATATCGATTATTGCATGATGTTTAATAGCTTAATTATACTTTGTTTAGTTTTATTACATTGTCATATAATTTTTGTATTAACTATTCATGTCTTAGACTTTTTAGTAATATAACTTTCAACAGACTCTAAATTTATAAAGTGGGACTAGTCATTTTGGCAGAGATGCTGTTCCTTAGTTTGTGTTTTCTTAAAATTGTTTCTTAAAGATCAATTATAACCATGGAACTGCATTTGCAAGGGTTTTCCTTTTCTTTCTATCAGTGTTAAAAAGTCAGTTGACTCGTGACTTTTCATTAGGATGCTGTTCTCACAAAAAAGTGTATATTGCATGTTGGTATTTGAAATGTTCGCATATTAACTTCTAAAAACTCTACTAGAATATGATGTTAGTAGTGACAATTATGGTAAATGTCTTGTATAGTAATTATGTTTTAAGTATGCCCAATAAAAATCATCTTAGTTTTGTGCCAAAAACTAAATGTGTGGGATATGTATTTAAATTTTGAGTGAGAGTTCTTTTTATTTACTGGCAAGTTTCTCCATTCGTAAGTGTGATTACCTCCGGTAAAGATAATTTGTTAATAACTTGTATGATGAAGAAGACCGTGTCCAGTTTTCCAAGCACGGCATACAATGTGCTGGAAGAATCTAGTTATACTGTTGGGATATGTAGGAGTATGTAATGGAAGCATAGTTTTGAATAAGTTTTTCTGTTTCATCTTCTAGTTCTTACCTACATTGTCAGTGGGCATCTGTGGAAGAGCTGGACAAAGACAAGAGAATTCAGCAGAAGATTAAGCGGTTTAAGGCAAAACAGGGCCAGAACAAATTCCTTTCAGAAGTATGATTTGTTTGTTTGTTTCTTTTAGGTATTTAAGGAATATTCTTAGGAATTCTTGTTCTATATATAAGCAGAAGATTTTGAAGAACTATGTGATATATCAGTAGCATTTATTCTGGTATGAAGTATAACCATGCTTCATTCAAGTCGTGCAAGTTTATGAAACTCAAGTGATCTATCCTGACTCTATACATTTTACTATAGATTTTTTTCCTCAGGGTGAGCGGTTAGTTGTTTGCATTGTAAGCATGACTCTTAGTGAATCAGTACCAGATTTCTTTTCTCAGGAGCTGGTTATGCCAGAAAAATGCATCACATTTTTCTGTGTTATGGACTGCTGCTCACTAGGGGTTCTAAGCTTTTTATCATCAATTTAATTACACTTAGAGCCAGAAGCAGTAGTGTGGCAGGGGTCCTGTCAATGAAAGACCAGATCCGCTGATATGTGTCTCTGAAAGCTTACCTTTCAATAGAATGCTGTGTTTTGGAGGGGATGGGGGTGTGTGTTAATGTGCTACTGTATGTATTATTTGTATTTATTTTTACTATATAGTTCAAGCTAAACAAAACCTGTTGTAAATTGACAACTTCCAGAAAGTCAGTATGCATTTCTCATTAAGTGCATCTGATAGATAAAATTTTGATAAAATTTACAGGAATTGGGGGAAGGAGGACTCAATGTGTTGTGGTTCTGGGAGAATACAGAGCATCTACGAGCGCTATGTCAGAGCATCCAAAATGTTTTGAGATTATTATAAAATAGGATGGCATCTATAAAGAATTAGCTGCATCATATCGTACAAATGCCTAAGGAACTAGATTAACTTTCAAGACTCCTGATAAATTTGAGTTTTTAAAGAAGTTAATAAATACATGATTTGGAATAGCAGAGAGTACAGTATATCATGTCATTAAGAAGCAGCATTGTAAAATTTAACCTGTGCTAACTGAAGATAGCTGGAATTGCTGCTTTTTTAACATTTATTTTTTTCTAAATCCGTTTCCAAGTGGGTCACAAGTTATTGTAAATACTTGGAATTTGTTCTTGTTTTAGCAAAACAAGATGTCAAAATGGGCATGGTCTTTAGTCCTTTTGTCTGCCTTTTCTATTAGAGAGGATCTTAAAAGTGTAAAATGAAACACAACACTTGAGTACGCAAAAGAATCTTTTAAGTTGTTGCAGGCATAAGAAAGAACATAACAAATCGTGTTTTTTGGCAAAACTGTGTATGCATGCAATTTTTTTCCTCTGTTTTTGAGATAATAATATTTGAATCTTGCTTATAAAGCAGTTAGACAATTCCTGTAGTTAAAATAATCCAAAGGCACTTAGTGTACAAGGCTCTAATTTCTTTATTGCAAGCTGTAGTTTTCAAGAATGCTAAATGCATTGCATGCCATAAGCCTTTTCGATTGCTCATTAGTGAATTGTAATTTCACACTTCATTTAAAATATTCTTAAACATTCTCTCACAGTAAAAGGTTTCACACAGTAATTAAGAGGCCCAGTTAACAAAGTCTGAGAAGTCTGATTCCCTCACGGGGAATGATCTTGCTGAATTGTAGCATTTCAATTAACATGTTGAAGTTTGCCAAATATAAATTCTGTGTCACCGTGACCCAAAATATTATTGCACAGTGAAATATGTAATAATTTTTCCTCTCAGGAAGGGCTAATAGAGATATCTCTTATGTTTTTGCCTCTCCCCTTGAACAGATTGATGATGAGCTTTTTAATCCAGATTATGTGGAAGTTGATCGAATCATGGATTTTTCACGTAGCACAGATGATAACGGAGAGGTAAATAAAACTTCTAGTGCATTTGTAGTCACGTAGACATTGTGTTTAGAATTTATTGTTTATAAATGTGAATTAAACACTTTAGAATATTAATAATACTTTAGAAATATTATGTCCATGCGGGTAATACAAAATTTAAATGAAAATTGAAATAATCTTAGCTAAACATCATAATAGTTTAGACATTATTTAGACTATCTGTTGCAGAAGAGGTCCTGAAATCACTGTTTCTTACACTTTAATGTCTTGTTCTGCAGAACGAGATCACTTTGTGTTCCAGGACACTCCTTTTTGGTCCAGGGAGAATAGAAAGCTTCACTGACAGTGTCAGTGTTTCCATATTGCTCTGTCAGTGAACGGTGGTGTTTGGGTTGCCTGCTGGGAAGTTTCTGATGACACTGACAAGAAAAAAGCATTGACTGTTTAAATATGTGGTAAAGCTTAGAAACTTCAACAGTTGGGAAACAACTACTGTTTTACTTCCAAACTTCAGTTTAACCTTAGTGATTTCAAATGTTGCCTTGTGCTCATTTTGGTGCTAAGCCTGCTTTCCCTGTGTTCGGATCTTACGTGGTTAGGTTGTTGAGGTGTCAGCCTGCTGTTTGCTTATCCTTTTGGCTGATTCAGACATTCAGGTCTGGTAAAGCTTTTTGAAATGTATCTGTCCTGCAGATTCCTCTTCAAAAGGTTACACTTTTATTCTTTTTAAATTGTGATGTAATCTTATTTTTGTCTTAACAAAGCCTGTAACGCATTATCTGGTGAAATGGTGTTCGCTTCCTTATGAAGACAGCACTTGGGAGCTCAAGCAAGACATCGACCAAGCTAAGATCGAAGAATTTGAGAAACTGATGTCTAGGGAGCCAGAAATGGAGCGTGTGGTAAGAATTGGCTCCATATAGAGGATTTTATTTGAAAATAGTAAAGTAATGTGGTCTTTCAGAAACCACTAATGGGATTTGCTGTATTTGAAACAGGAGCGACCTCCTGCCGATGACTGGAAGAAATCGGAGAGTTCCAGGGAGTATAAAAACAATAACAAACTCAGGGAATACCAGTTGGAGGGAGTAAACTGGCTTCTTTTCAATTGGTACAACACGTACGTAAAATGCTGCTGACTGCTACATCCTGCTTTGGAGAGGCTTTTATAGTTCATTTGAAACAATAACCTTTTAAAGTAACCTTCTAAAGCAAGGCTTTAGAATTATTTATGTGTCTCATTTTTTGGTGCAACAGTCATATACAAACTATATTTTGGGTGGATAACACAATGTTACATAAAACATACGTATTTCAGATAGATTCTTATGGCAAATGCTTGTGTATGTGTTTGTGCACACCTCTGCTGCCCCTTCCTCCCCTGTGTGAACTTTAGAAGTACGTAAAATGGCTCTATCCATGCTTATCGCATCACAAATCATAACATGTATTTAAAATGCAAAAAGATTATGTCGTCTTTTCAGTGTAAACTTGTCATTCTAGAAATAAGTGTTTTATTCAGTTTAGCTCCTTACTGATTTTCTGTTTCAAGTTAGGAGCAAATAATTCAAACTGTTTTATTATTGTTTTCAGACGAAACTGCATTTTAGCAGATGAAATGGGGTTGGGAAAGACTATCCAGTCCATTACGTTTCTCTATGAGATATATTTGAAAGGAATCCATGGTCCTTTCTTGGTTATTGCACCATTGTCCACAATTCCCAACTGGGAAAGGGAGTTCCGCACCTGGACAGAGTTGAATGTGGTTGTGTATCATGGGAGTCAAGCAAGCCGGCGGACCATTCAGTTGTATGAAATGTATTTCAAAGATCCACAGGTAAAAAAGCTCTCCATGATTTTTTTCTCCTTTTTTGTATATGCTTTACTGTTGCTAATTAATCTAAGCATCGCTTAAATTTTTAGTACTGATTTAGTAACAGGTTTTAGCTTATAAAGAAGGCATATGTATTAATAAAGAGAGTGCTTTTTAATAGCAGCCAAAAGATCAGCTGGGACCAAGAGTTGCTGAGATGGTGCAACTCTTATCATAGAATGGTTAGAGTTGGAAGGGACCTTAAAGGTCACCTAGTTCAAACCCCCTGCCATGGGCAGGGACACCTCCCACTAGGCCAGTCTGCTCAAAGTACCATCCAACCTGGCCTTGAACGCTTCCAGGGATGGGGCCTCCACAGCTTCCCTGGGAAACCTGTTCCAGTGCCTCACCACCCTGAGAGTAAAGAATTTCTTCCTAATTGTTTCATATAAGGTTTTAATTATTTTGCGTTCCTGAGGAGAGCTGACAGAAAAGATTCTTAATAGAGAAGCTACTTTAATTGAAACTAAGCTTAAAAATCAATCTTTGCCTACTATTCCAGGAAAAGACCAGCTTGCAGAAGTTAAACTCATCGATGCTTCTTTTTCAAATTTTGTCAGATATATTTTGAATCTGTGTTACTGCACTCATGTTGAATAGTCCTTACAAGAGAAGGAGAACAGGTGTAGAAAAGATTAGGGGTAAAACCAGAAAATTGTTTGGAAAATTGAAGTTATGAAGAGCAACAGATCTCTACGCTTAAATGCATGGCTTTGCACAGACTAAGTGAACAGGAATGGGGGAAAATAGTGTGCATACATCAAATGTTATTGCAAAACAACATAATCCTCACTTAAGAGAAGAGCAGAAGTTCAACCTGATTTGATGTAGAGTACTACTTCCAGCTGAGCTTAAAGAAGTGATAGTGGTGAATTCATATATTTAGATTTTCTGTAAAGCATTTGATTTTATGCCACTGGATATTTTGATTAATAAACTAGAATGATATAAAATCAATATGGCACACATTAAGTGGATTTAAAAGTGGCTAACTGATATTTCTCGATGTAATTGTAAATGAGAAATGATTTGCATTTCCAGCGTAGTTCTTCAGGGATTGGTTCGTGTACATGAGCTATATAACACTTTTATCAATGACCTGAAAGAAAACATAAAATCATTACCGAGGAAGTTTTCAAATGACACAAATATGGGGAGAGTGGTAAATAATTAAGACAGTTCATGGATACAGAGTAAGCTTGTATTACTTAAGAAACTGAATCCAAGCTAACAATACTCAGAACAGCTAAATATAGGGCTATCTACGGACAAGGAATGGAGGTGATTCTTACAGTAGGGAGAGGTTGCTTCTGGGAAGGCTGTAAGACAAATGCAGATCCTTTTGTGTCATGACACATGGCCAGTTAAACATGAGTTCATACTGTGAGACTGTGGTTAAAAGGGCTAGTGTAGTACAAGTGTGTAGGAGGAAAGAAATCTTTATTAAAGAGTAGAAAAGTTAGAGCATTCTTCTCTGTCAGTAATGTAGTGGGTAGTCCAGTTCTGCCTAGTTCTCACTTTGTCTTCAAGAAGAGTGCTAAAAAGCCAGAGTCCTTAAAGCGAAGCTATGAGGGTCGTTGGAAGAGAGAAAATATGGTTTTACAGGGAAAGAACTAGTAAAAACTGTTTTGAAGGTGATGACACTGGCACAACTTAACATGCCATTAGGGCAAATAGAAATAGGATCACGTACTTAAATATAGTAGAAAAGAACACAGTAATTTATAGTAGTTAGAAGTTACATCTGTTTGGCCTGGGAAATAACCACTTTCTCAGCAATTTATCAAACAAACTTTCAAATCAAAATCACATACACTGTTGTTACAGAATAATGATTTGATTAGCAGTTGCTACACTGAGGTCTAATGGCCTATATTCCTTAGAATAATAATTACATTTAGCTTCTTAGCTAGATGCAAATGAACTGGAATTGATGTGTACTTCTTCTAGTTTTAGAATTATTTCTTATTACAGAGAGATACTTTGTATCAAATTTAAAAAATTGGGTTTATACAAATACTGTCTCTACTGAAGTATTTCCTGTGTTAAAAATCATGTTTGTTATTTAAGTGGTGCTTGTTCTCATCCCTTAGGGTGCAGCAATTACGTTGCGTGAAACCTGAAGGAACGTCATCAAAAGAATCCCACTTACTGTGCAGATTCTTAGTGTTATTTTGGCAATATTTTGTTGATCAAAAGGCAGCTAAAAGGACTAAACTAAACTAAATGTAGAAACTATCAGGAAAGTGACCTATAGCATTGTCACAGGTGAATCCACGGGCAACTAGGAATCAATTTATCCTGTTGCAGTGTGGCATCCAAATGGAGTTCTCTGATGTTGGAACCATAGGAATTTCATATCCATTTACGCAGAGAAGGTCTTCCATTCGAGGAAAATCAATCTTCCTAGCAGTTAGCAGTTTCTAAAGGACTAAACTAAACTAAAAGGACTAAACTAAAGATCTAAACTAAAAGGATGCAGGTGCAGAAAGTTTTGTTCCCCCTGTTGCCATATTCCTTATCTCTTGTAATGACCATGGGAGTCATTTGACCCCATAGCAAGTAATGACAAGGCAGTCGTGGCACAGAAAAACAAATCGTTTTCTGCTAGCTTTGCTCTCTGAACTGGCTTAAGAGGCTGATCAGACAATTACCATGGTTGGGGATAAAGGAGAAATGGAGTGAACTCATCCTTTCAGTGGCAGCTAGTTAGATGTGTCATGAAATCACCTTCTGTGTTCCATTCTTTGTAAGACTGTGTCATAGTAGAAACTGAATTACAGGAAAAAAATCTCTTCATGTTCTGACAAAAAGAATCCCCGTGTAGTGTTCAGTCTGGCATCCTCTAAAGTACCATCAGCGGGCGTGTGATAGGGGACAAGAAGGGAGAGAAAGAAGGCGGGCTTTGGCAGTATCGTTTCTAGTCCCCTTGCCAAACACATCAACCCAGACATTGGCATCTTTGGCTTTTTAGGTCTTAACATGAAAAGAGGCCTCTCAAGCTGAGCTGTTTCTCAAAAAGACAATTGAACATTGAGAAAGTCTGAGTGGCTTTGAAGTGTGATAATAAGAGACAGCACGCATAGGAAGCACCTACCCCATCTGCAGCAGTGTGATTTTTTTTCAGAGTCAACACCGATAACCAGAGTCAAGTTGTTGTGAAAACCTAGAGAGTAGTCGGTAACAAAATACATTTCTGCAGTAGTGTGACTTCAGCACTAAGGACACCACGCTACCAGAGACATTGCCCTAAAATACCTTCCTGCTTTACTGCTTGTGAGGGTCACAGAGGGAATCCTGTTCTGGTGTTCTTGAGCAACGTAACTGAAAGGTCATTCCCTGGTTGGAATAAATAAAGCAGTTGCTTTTCTGTAGTATTCTACCTCTGAGAAAGAGTTCTCTTGTAAGATCAGGAAAATTATATATGCCAAATAAAATCAATGACGGAGCTCTGCAAAAGAGTTGACTTGTTTGTGAGGGAAATTTACCTTGCAGGCTAATGAGGACTAAAAAGAAAAATCACCTGGCTCACCTGTAGAAACCGAATACCTTGTTCTTGGCTGATTTTTAACTCAAGATAACTTTATTGATATTTTGGACTTTTTCTGGCTTATCTGGTTCATTCCTTTCAGGCTCAGTGGGTGTTGGCATAAGAGAGTGATTTCTTGCCTGCATGGTTTTCTTTCTTGCTGAGAAGCCACTGAGCTATAAACATATCATCAGCATAGGATTACCTCAGGTTCCTAAAAAGAATGTTTAACATGTGGCAGTTTAAGGCAGTGTTTCATCAATAGGGACTCTGTCTTTCACTGAAGATGATGTTGAATTGCGTTTTACAAAGTGGCTGCGACTTAGTTTTCCAGATGCCTTCCTGCTATAATTGGTTAACATGCACAGTTCTTGCATCTGTTCTGTTGTTCCTCAAATGGGAGTCTGAGGTTGGTGGGAAAAGACCATAATAATTTTTCATGATTCCCATTGGTGGAAAGTGCATCTTTGTAGAAGTCCACTTCTTATACTCATCCAACTGATCTTCTCAGTTTGTATCTGCTAAGAGGTAATACCCCAAAACATAACCCAACTTTTATATTCATATCTAATTGTTGTACTCAACCTCTGTTGCTTGAGTTACTTCCGGAAGAATTTATCAAACAGAACAGGAAACTGCCAACTGCTAGGAAGATTGATTTTCCTCGAATGGAAGACCTTCTCTGCGTAAATGGATATGAAATTCCTATGGTTCCAACATCAGAGAACTCCATTTGGATGCCACACTGCAACAGGATAAATTGATTCCTAGTTGCCCGTGGATTCACCTGTGACAATGCTATAGGTCACTTTCCTGATAGTTTCTACATTTAAATTTCTCAAATGTGACATTAATAGGATTACTTAGGATTCTTTTCCGTACTTACCCGAGTGTTGGAGGCCTGAAACTGTTAAAGAACAACATAATTCGCCTTCTAAAGCTCTTGGAGGGCTCTTGGAACTTTCTGTTTCATTTATTCCTGTGTTCTTCAGTACAACATGTGTGACTCTCTTTCAAATAATGTAAACTCCTGTGGCAAGACCACTATGCGGATTTTAATGTGAGATTTAGACAACTCTAAATATATAATCAAGGATCTGTCTTATGATTTTTTTGCTTAACCTGGATGTGCTGCTTTAAGTAGTGATCATTTTTGAAGATCAGTGCTTGCCATACAGTCATGAGGTTGCTTATGGAAGTGTTTTCCACCACTTGGAAAGAATCTCCTGGGCTGCATTCTCCTGTTTCCACGGTTATGAATATAACACACATAATTCAATTTGCTGGTTAGGTTGCCCCCTTAGTGTATTTTCATCTGCTGTTTGTTGGGTAACAACTTGTTTTCTCCCTAAGAAGATAAATGTTTCTGGACTGTGCCGGGCGAAAGCACTGTTGAGCAGGTCACTGCTTCCTCTGAAATACTCTTGATGTGCGTAGGCAGATTTAATGCTAAGTTCAGCATCGGTCATTTTATTGAGTCAGTAGCCATTTCTGATCCCCACAGTTTGGAGAGGATTATATGCAGGTCACATACAAAAGAATTCAGACTTGCATATATTTGAAGGAAGAAATGGTCTCCTTACTGTAAAATATCTGTTTCCTTTGAAATGTATTCAATATACAACCCATGACATAGTCCTGCTTTGAAAGCATAGAATGGCCTTGAACTTGTGAGAGGCCCATCCTTAGTGAGACAGTGTTACTGTGCAGACCCAGTGATACTGGAGATACCAAGTTAGATTTTTTTTTCTTTGAACAATATTGGGAAGAAGTATAGCATAATGTCAGAAAGATATTAATTTCATGATGTTGAGTAAGGTTTGAAACAGTCTTAGTATCAGCCCTGAAAATAACTGTCAAGTAACCAAATGAGTAGTGAATACGGTACCAGACACCAAGTAAATCATCCTGTTGAACTTTTTTTAACACAAATTTACAAAAATATGTATTCATACGCACATGTATGCAGGGATATACATTGTCCATTTAAGATTTCAGAGATTTGCTTCTTTTCAAAGCAGTTTACTAGAATTGTAGGTATTCTGGATACTCTGTGTCCACCAGGAGAAATTTACTACTTTTTGGGGAGCGAAATTTTCTAATAGTCATAAAAATGAAGCCTTAAATGTATTTCTGGCTTATTTAGATTGTTTGGGAGGACCATCGCATACCTTTGACTTAAAAGAAAAAAGAAAATTCTCTCTACAATGTCTGAAAACCTTATTTGAATACTGCAGTAATACAGTAATGCTTCAAGGCATTAGTATAATCCATGTGAATTATGGCAAAATACTTGTATAACATCTTTGTAACGAATATGCAGTGATTCTGTAGGCTATTTCACAGGTTTAAGAACATAGCTAGCATGAAGCCAGTAGTAAACTTTATACATTTGTATTCCCTAACTGAGTCAGCAGTAATGACTTAATTTGCTTAAAATGTCTTGCCGATTAGGCTGTTCTGTATTTTTAAAGAATGAGTTTTGAAGATGAAACAAATGTGCTTCCTTTTCTTACCAGGGAGTTTACTTTAACTTCTGCTGTTCTTTCTAGGGTCGTGTGATAAAAGGGTCCTACAAGTTCCATGCCATTATCACAACATTTGAAATGATCTTGACTGACTGCCCGGAGCTGCGTAACATTCCATGGCGTTGCGTGGTCATTGATGAGGCCCACAGGCTGAAAAACAGGAACTGTAAGCTTTTGGAAGGACTCAAGATGATGGACCTGGTCAGTGTACATATTCTGCATTTGCATCTTCTCTATTTTTATTACTCCTCATTTATGGTTTCATCAAAAAGTAAAATAAAAGATTTTCTTCTCAAGTGCTAAAAGCATCAAGTGCTGAGAAGAATGAGGGAATGCAGCTGAGAAAGTCTTTAAAATACCTGGAAGCATATGCATACCTTGAATTTTGGAGTGCTGATGTTTCATAAGTCTCTTCATGGATTTAGACCAAGAATTATGTGGATTCTGTTAAGAGAATGAAGATAAATTTGTTATTCCCTTTCTCTCTTCTCATGTGACTTACTCTGTAGTCACTTCTTCATGTAAACCTTTATTTAAAGGTGTAATGTGGTCAGGTGGCCAGATACGAGTGTAAGAGTTAAACTGCTCTGCAGTAATGTGAGCTCTAATGTTAATTAGGTGTGTGGCTGTAACGAGCTTCTTTCAGACTGGCTAAGGAAAGGAAAAGTGAGTTGGTTTCTGATGTTTACATAAATATGTATTACATTATGTGCACAAAATACATGTATTAAGCATACAGACACACAGAGAATAAGGTGATTATTTTTAAAGATATTTACCATTTAAAAGGCAATTATTTTACTTTTTTCCCCTGAAGAGTCTTTAAAAATGTGAGGGGAATGCAGCCATGCTAAGTTAATACCTGGAACTCAATACCTCTTATTCCTGATAAGAATAAAGAGGCATAAATATTAGCTTATACAAGCACTGGTGACCTATAGGTCAATTTTAGTTTCTTTTTCCCTGTTCGTTAAAGAATACTTTTCTTGAAGGAGCCTTGAGGCTTAGTGAATGAAATTTTGTAAAAACGCTCTATGAAATTTGTTTTCCTTATAACGGTTGATAGAGAAAAGCCGAGCTATAGGTGGAGATATGGAACTCCTCACTTCAGTTCTTGTTCTGCCGCTAAATTCATGTTTGACCTTGGGCTAGTTGTTTAACCTCTCCAGGCTCCTCCTCTAAACCAACAAGCAGCTTTTCTTCTGGTCTCTGCCAGTCTCCTGCTCTGTTGTGTGTAGATGGAGAGTAGGACTCTGCTTCAGGTTCCCTGTGTTAGAAGCCCTGAAGAGAGTCACCTACTGAGGTCTACGGGAGGTGCAGCAAGTCAGTGGATTTATACTGGAAGCGATGGCATAAGTTCAGCTGTTATTTTGCATTGTACTGCATTTGTGCCATTGTTCATTGTATTTGTGAAAGAACTGGAACGTTGTGGGTCGGTAAAATCTCTTCTGTATCTGGAGAACTTTTGCAGGTGCTTAATTACAGACATTTTTCTGGGCTGTAGGTGAAGGAAGGTCAGAATACTAGTTAGAAATGCCTTGAAAAGCGCCATGTGCAAGTAGCTGGGGGAGGGGAGAGGAAGCAGATGAGAGATACATATGGGGGAAAAAAGAATTTTGTGTATTTCTCCATAGAAAATGCATTTAGATTGATTCCTAGACAACTATTTCTTAACATTTCAGGAACATAAAGTGCTGCTTACTGGAACCCCTTTGCAAAATACAGTAGAAGAGCTATTTAGCTTGCTTCACTTCTTGGAACCAGGTCGATTCCCATCAGAAACCACATTCATGCAAGAATTTGGTGATCTGAAAACTGAAGAACAGGTAAACTTCTGCACACTCACTTTTCTGTTTACTGTGATTTTATCCATGTTATTGTATCTGAACTTCATTACTTGTTTTTACAAGTAATAACTACTTACTTTTTGGAAGACCATAGTAGTTTTACACCTGTTCTTTGTTTGTTTTCATTTTGTTGAGGTTTTTTGCTTCTGAACAGAAGCAATTTTGCCTTATCACTGGGTTTTGTGTTTGTTTTTTTTTAAAAATTCCTTTATCCGTTGGTCATGCAGAGATGGGGAAAGTTTCCACTCGTTTAAATGTGGTATATAAAAATGGAGGTGGGCTGTCTTGTAACAGTTGTTGGATGAAAATACTTCCACAATTGCTTGCTTGCTCAAAGAGAGTTAACTTGTTAGTTGACATTCTTCCTTAAGCATCAGTATCAGAGTGAGGGGACTGTCCTCCATAACTTCTGTGGAGTTAACATCTGGGAGTTTTATCAATGACTTCTGTCAGGAACGTATTTGAAACCTAGTTTAGCAAGAGGCAACCAAATGGAGGGAGATTTTTTTTTTTTTTGACTGGCTCCGAAAGGGATTTCTCAAGCTGTCCAGTAAAAGAAATGATAAATCAATACAAAATGAAAGACACTCTTAGTGCAGCATGTTTTAGATGTAAAATGTGAAAGTTTCTGATGAAGATAGATAAAAGTTAAATTTCTGCTTGTATGTATGAAACTGTTTTAAAAAAGTCAATAGGTAACAGTCAAATCACCTTAAAGTTAGGAGTTAACTGAAACATGGTATCTTAATTTGGCCCTGTGATAATCTAACTTCATGATTGCATGCATTTTTACATGCAACTTTATGTTGGTTGTTGTCTGAAAATTCAATTTCTGATATTTCTAACTTCGGAGTGCTTGAATTTATTAACTTTCTTTGAGAGCAGCTCTTTCATAGGTAATAGTATAAATTACAAAGCGGCTCTCCCCAGGCCCTTACCTTCTGGAAAAATGATAGCATGTCCTGGGGAAATCATAGGATATATTCCCGCAGATTGCGCAGGCAGTTTCATGCCAGTCAGGCTGGACTCTGACCTGATTGGAAGTGAGCCAGCTCTGATCCAGAAGCTATGTAGTTCTGTTAATATAGTGTTTGAGCTGGAGTTAATATATCCTAACTCTCAGCATAGTTTTTGTCTGGCCAGCTCAAAATGTCAGCAGAGCAGAACTGGAAATTTTTGAAGCCATACGTGGAACTATTATTAAAATAATACCTTCATCCATGAGCAGAATTGGGGCATGGATTGCTTGGACCAACAAGTTTTGGAAGAGGTGCCTTTTCTGCCAACACACCATTAGATGTTTTGGAATTTGATTTATCTTTCAAGTGATGGGAGAGATTATGTGTTAATGAATTAGGTTTTCTCCTCCATTCCTTGCAGTCCTGTTCCATGTATTTTTTTTGTTCATCCCTCTGTACTAATTTATATTTTTTCTTTTTAAGTTGCTTTATTACTAAGGGAATGATGCGAATTCAGGAGAATTTTGTTCATATTTTTGCTATGTAGTTCTTCATCAGGAGATGATGACGGATTTCAGGGTAAATTCGTCAGCTCTTCGACACTGAGCTCGTTTGTACTTTAAGAGACAACCAAAACCAACTTAAATGCCAGTCTTTTTCTCTATGGAATATTCTTGAGCTTTTTATGTAAGGGGACTTTACAAAGACTTGACAAAATTTTTTGTCTAGGACATGTCTTAAAGCATATTCTACAAAACCTCAAGACACTAAAAATTATCAGTGTGTTTAAAAATGTACAGAAATAAAATGTTTTCGCTTTGAGACCAGGACTAAGTAGTTTTCTATTTCAGTGAATGTCAAAAATAAGGAAATAAGAAAATAATTAGAAGCCAATATATTAAGGAGAAAAAATACATAAAACAGTGTGTTTAGTGGTTATAAGCTAACTGCAAAACTTGATTTTTACAGTCAGATTTGCCTATATGGTTGTGCTTATTTGGGATTAGCTTTGCCTGACTGGTGTGCGGTACTGTCCTTATCTAGAAGGATTGTTCTAAGTGAAGTCTGTTTAATAACATTCACTAAACAGAAGTGATGCACACTAAAAATTCACTGTAGAAGTGTATATCTCACTGACTTAACAAGGAGAACTCAGTCCCTAGGTCACTGAGGATAGATTTTTTTTTTTTTTGCAAATGCTCTCTACTTGTGGCCTGAGATAGGAAGCGGGGATTTTAGAATGAAGGAAACTGAAAAATAAATATTTGAAGTCTTACAGTTTTAAATTCAGTTATGTATTAAACATATGTTTCTTAGGTGCAAAAACTCCAAGCTATTTTGAAGCCGATGATGCTGAGACGTCTCAAGGAGGATGTAGAAAAGAACCTGGCCCCCAAAGAGGAAACCATCATTGAAGTTGAGCTGACAAATATTCAGAAGAAATACTATCGTGCTATTCTTGAGAAGAATTTCACATTTCTTTCCAAGGGTGGAGGTCAGGCAAATGTACCTAATCTTTTAAACACTATGATGGAACTAAGAAAATGCTGCAATCATCCATACCTTATTAACGGTAGGCCTCATATTTTTCTCCTAATTCAAAAAATGATTGTAAGGAAGTTCAGTAAATTAGAAATTACATTTTAGTATGTCTTTATTAATTTATTGTAGGTAGAAAAGTGAGATAACCTTTTAGGTTCTCTTAGGTATGGATATCTACTAGCAAGAAAAGCATTGCTTTTGAAGACGTCTGCTGCTTTTTTTCCCAAGGCTTCCTAGCCCTAACGGAGTTAGTGTTGGTATTATCAGGTTTTCCTTTCTCTTATTTCTGACAAACAAGACGTCGGTTATCATGCAGGTTGTTGGATGCTGGCATAAGGATGGCAATCTTTTCTTCAGTTACAGTTAATGATCTATGTAAAGGAAATAAGTAGCAGCTATGAGATAGTAACTTAAAATTTCTGAATAAAAGTTGTGGGGTAAGAGATGATGGTCAGGCATGTTTTTATGGCCACGTGTTGTTGGTTTATTTTTCTGATTTAACTAGTCAGATTTGTTTGAATGTCATATTAGGCTTAATGAGGAATACTTTTATTCAGTGCGATGCTACTGGTTTTAGATCAGGATTATCTATGGCACGTACTGTCTGATGAGCCAGCTAGCTATAGCTGTCTCAAGTATGCTAAAGTGTATGAGTTGGTCAAATCAAATCTTCTCTTTGAGGATGTCACACAAGCTGCCGTACAGGGTTGCGTTCTCCTAGTTTCTTGTTTCCCAACTCTTCTTTCTTACTGTGTATGATTTATGCTACAGTTGATTTAATGCTATAATGGTTTTAAGCTTCATGGTGAAAGACGGTTTAGTTTGAGCCATATGTGATTTCAGTTTTTTATTGTATGACTTCCATATTGCAGTGCTCATGTTTTTCCCTTGACATTTTTTGTTTAACTGCCGGGGGGGGGGGGGGGGGGGGGGGGGGGGGGAAGAGCCCAAACCCACTTTTTTTCCATAAGAAACTACCACAGAATTACANGGGGGGAGTAGGAGGGGTGGAGCTTAAACTGATACACAAGATGACATCTAATTATATTTCATGCACAAGTAATCAGTCCAAAGACTTGACATAGGGTTGCTCCAAAGTACTTCAACCCAACCATACTGGTGAGCTGCTTGGTTTCTAAACCAAATGGGCATACAGTAAAGTAGTTTTGTGACTCTTGTAGGGTTTGTTTGTTTGTTGGTTTTTTGTTTTGTTAACCTATTTTATAAATGAAATTTATACCAGAAAATACTTCAGGATGTTCAGGTTATGAGCTTCTGAACTTGATGGTTTTTTACATTTCTTGGTTTTCAGCTAGTTTTAACCTTGCTATTATTTTTCCTTATTTTATGTTTGCTGAAATAAATAAAGTGATTGTTTTTGGAGTAGTACTTGTGGCGTTGCCTGCAGCTGTGACTTTTTTTTTCATTGTATCATTTAGTGTCTGTTAGAGACTGCCGAAGTCCAGGTGGCTATATAGAGAATTTCAAGTATTTTTTGCTGACTGTATCTTGACCCTCATTAAGGGGGGTGGGTTTGCTTCTTCAGTGCTTTTGCCTTTATAACATTTTTGTGACTTGAACATTTGGAGTGACTTGAAGCATGACACTTCCTTGGTGTCATGCAGCAATGCGGCAGGTGGATCGAGCCTTCAGATTTTGAGGGAAAAATAAATAAATCCTAACTATTATTAGTGTGGAGGGTGGAACTAAATAAATAAGTCCTTTGTAGTTCTAGGACAGAAAATACTCTTACATCCTGTAGTTGTCTGAGCCTGAGGTTTTATTTTGTTGATAATAATAATTAACATCTTTGTACTTAGAGCGATGGCACAAGTCTTACTTCATTCTACCAAGAGGTCCTGCAGTGCTAGTATGTAATGTTGCTAGTTCATAATCCTGATGAATGATTCGTTGCAGTAGCAATTTCTTGAGACATTGCTGTTTTTATAAACTTTTATAAAAAGTGTCTCTGAATCCTCCTCATTTTCTTCCAAGTTTACAGGGTTTGTGAGCAAGCAGTACTGCATGTGTAGTTGAATATCCAAGTAGAACATTATGTTTCGGTTTGCATAAAAGTTGCAAGCAAGTCTTCTAGGTAATCTTCAGTTAAGAGCCATAGAAGGTTATATGATGGAAGTGGGGTGGTAAGAGTTGAATATGGAGGTTTTTTTGGAGGTTTTTTTGTTTGTCTCTTGATTGGTAGATCTGTTCTGTGGAGGGGAGAATGGTGGTCTGCTGAGGCTGTATTTGAGTAGACTTCTAGAGGGAGTGACTTCATTTTGTGTATTCTCCAACCAGGCTGGGCAAAGCATTGTCTGTCATTTTTCTTAGAGCTGGGCTCCTTGTTTTCTCCCTAGCAACCATTTTCAAGTGTTTATACGTCATTCCTTTTTCTCTGTCTCCTAGAGCCAGCAGTAGGGATTGCCTCTGTCCTTACACATCCTACTGTGTTGAACACTGGAAAGGTTTCTTCCTCTGTTCCTTACACCCTTGTAACCCTGGAAGCCTCTCCTAATTACAAGTGGAAGTGGGGGTTTCCCTGATGGACCAAGCACGTGTTCAAATGCCTTCCTTTCATCCTCTTCTAAAAATAAGCTAGAACAGGAACTAGTGTTACAGAGCTACAGGTACATCGAGTAACTTCTGGGTAACAGGCTACTCAGTGTACATCACTTAGTTGCAGTTGAAGCAGAAATGAAAAATATGGGGCAGGGTTTAGCTAGGATAGATTTATTGAAAGAGCATATTTTTGGAGGTCATGGTCTGTTATGGAAATGGGTCTTGCTGAGACCAAACTCTGATACTGAAAATTCACCAGTTTGTGGGTTTGTTCTGGTGTGTTTGGCTTAGGTGGTTTGCTTTTGCAGATGCTGAGTTTGCATATTGGTTTACTTCATAGTAGTGAAACTTAAATTTGGATATCACAGATGAGTAAGAAATAAATGATGTAACCAAGAAAGACCACTGAAGTTACTGTACATGAACTACTTGACAGCCTACTATATCCTGAAATTGTCTAAGCTCAGCTGAGATCTACTACCCAAAATTCTGCCTGCTTTACAAGATGGGAAGTGGTATGACTGAAGGGAACTTGAAGGAGTGTCCACTTGTACTATTTTCACGTGGGTTTATTTTTCTTGTGTGCAAACTATTAGGATCAGTAATGTTTGGAGTAAGCAAATCCAGATAGTGAAAATTCAAGGTCATAAAACTACCTTTAAGTGTGGTCACATCTTGAGTCCGTTAAGTTCTGTAAAAGCTAGTAGTGCAAGTGTATTGAGTAATAGAAAGCTGTCAGACAGCCTGCTTAGGGTAATATCTAGTTAAGACACCACATTACAGTAGGCACTGAACCAGCAATCACACAGGGAGGGTGCATTTGCATGTTTGTTTACAGGCATCTACTTAGAACTGGGATATGAGAGATGCTCAGCAGAAGCCTGGCAATAAGCTCTTCTTTCCCCTTCCCCCAACCTCCCACCTCTCCTTGTGTTACTCAAAAGCAGTATTGAAGCTGAATGTTACAGAAACCAGCAAGACTTCATAAACACTGTGTTTAAAAAAAATAACAAAACCAAACCCAAACAAAACAAAAATCCCCAACAGAGGGACTGAAAAAGACAGCTCCAAAAAAGGGTTTGTTTGGTGTGTGAAATAAGCTTAGGATAAAGATTGCTAACCTTTTACATAGCTAAGAAGAGTAATCTGATAATTCTTGGAACAGTCCATGGTTTGTAGAAGTGACATAAAAAATGAAATAAAAGCATAGGAGAGGTTGAAGAGAAAACTTGATCTTGGCCTGTAATCTTCAGGTAATCAGCAGTAGAAGGAAATACTTGCTGCTGTGTGTATCATTCATAGGCAAAGGGAGTGGCAAGAAAGAACTTTTGACAAATTCTGGAAAGAATATAAACAATGGATAGCTTCATCAAACTGAACAAAAAAATACATTCAGTGAGAAAAGAAAGCTAAATAGAAGGTAAAATAAAAATTTCATAGCTCTTTATCTCACCACCACCACCCCCTTTTTCATTGTTTGGATTTTGATTCTGTAATTAATAATAGAAGGAGTAGGTCCAGGTCATGCATGTGTTTAAGCCTGGTTTTGCTTTTTAAGGCACAGACATCAAATGTGATTTGTATTCCTTGTATTTTTTGCTGTGGAAACGAGGTATTTTTTCTTAAATGTTGCATTTAAGAAAGGACAGGAAAACCATTTGATAATTGGAATATAGTTTACTTTTTCATTTTTTTTTTAATTTTTCATCAACTTGTGTGTATCAGATAGTTGTATGAATTTATTTAGGAAAGGGTTCACTCCCATTTAAAAGAGGGGGGGGGAAGCATGGATGCTCAAATATATTTTTTATTTATGCTGTATTTGTGTATATGTTTGCTTTAAATTTAAGGTTAATATTTTTTTATAAATGTTTATTCACGTACTGCTTAAAACATTCCTGCAGTTTCTATAGGGTATTGAAGGCGAGCTCATTGTTTATTAATAAAGCCCTTTGCAGTGTTCATGTATTGCTGTCCAATCTTTGCAGGTGCTGAAGAGAAAATTTTGGAAGAGTTTAAAGAAACACACAATGCCGACTCTCCAGATTTTCAGCTCCAGGCAATGATCCAGGCTGCTGGCAAGCTAGTACTGATTGACAAGCTGCTGCCAAAACTGAAGGCTGGTGGCCACAGGGTGCTTATCTTTTCCCAGATGGTGCGCTGCTTGGACATACTGGAAGACTACCTCATTCAAAGACGGTGAGAGCAACAATATAATACAATTCTAAATAAACTGTGCTTTCCTTGGTGGCCACACTATTTAACCTGTGAGTAATCCATATTGAAAAGGGATGAAATGCAAACACTTCACAGTATTTTCTGTAGTGATCTGACTAAAGGGAAGAGCATACCTGTAAGTTGCAAGTACTGAGGTTTTTCTTTCAGTTGAGTACAAAATGACCTCACATGTACAGCTTTAAACCTCTTAGTTTACTACTCGGTTAAATGCTTTGGTGGCTCTAGAATTTTTTAGCTTAAGCCTAAACGTTTATTTCATTCCTTGGAGTGAAAGATTGTTCCTTACTAAGAGGCGCAAAGCAGGAGACAAAGTAGTATATCTGCCACTGATGAAGTCAGTGCATACAAGAACAGTCACTCAGTTTGTTTTAATTCCTTTGACCCTCTAGTAGTGTCTTTTCTTTTTTTAATTGCATATTCTTACAAAGAACCTGCCATTTATTGCCATTGCAGTAAAGTTCTCCTTATAATGCATCTCTTATTTCAGGTACCCATATGAACGAATTGATGGCCGTGTAAGAGGCAACTTGCGTCAGGCAGCTATCGACAGGTTTTCAAGACCTGATTCTGATAGGTTTGTTTTCCTGCTGTGTACAAGGGCAGGAGGTTTGGGCATTAATCTTACTGCTGCTGATACCTGCATCATTTTTGATTCAGACTGGAACCCCCAAAATGACCTCCAGGTAATATTACAAGGGATGATTTCATTGACATTTTTTCTTTGCTTTTTTGCTGTGAAACTTTCTTCACCTACATGACAAATTTTCCATTGTTCTCTCTCTTAAAAGCATAAAGTTTATTATTTATATTGAAAGCAATAACTTTTAAAGTAAATTCTCTGTATTTATTATTTTAATTTTTTTCCCCTTTTCTGACTTGTAACTGAGTATCTGTCTTTGTTTCATCAGGCTCAAGCACGATGTCACAGAATAGGACAGAGCAAATCAGTGAAAATTTACAGGTTAATAACAAGGAACTCTTACGAAAGGGAAATGTTTGACAAAGCTAGCTTGAAGCTTGGCCTTGATAAGGCTGTGCTACAGTCTATGAGCGGAAGAGAAAATGCTACAAATGGGGTAAGAGTTAAACTATTAAGGTCCATGATCAACAAATGCTATGAATGTGTAACACTTTTCTTGTTTGTTTGCGTATTACCTGGAGAACAGTGGTTTTCAGATAGTATATGGCACGTATTTTAAAGTAGGGTTAATTAAGGGCAAGGCTACATGAACTGGCTCGGCCTATCTAATGGCTCACTTCTTGCCAAAAGGGGGCAGGTGGAGTCATGTTCCGTCCATCCTCATCCATTCTCACCGTTACACCCTTCACATTATGTTGATCCTGGCACTTTTTGGAGTTGTTCTAGTCAGCTTTTTCTGGTGTAGCCTTTTTGCTTTGGACTTCTTTGCTTTAGCTTTCTGTCAGGTTAGTAAGTTAAATCTGCTCCCAGGAGGAGTTTAGCAGTCATCAGAGCCAAAGTTAAAGGGATTCGGTGACAATGAATTATTAAAGCATTTAAACCACTCGTCTTACTTCACTAAGAATTTTGTTGTTTGTATTCCTCTTTTAAAGGTGACTTCAGCATGAATATTTAATTGACAGACACCACATTATCTTAGAGTTTCAGTTCTTAAAATGCTACATAAGAAGTCAATCAGTCTGATTATGCTGTCACATGTACACATTGGCTGATGACAAAAAACCCCAAAACCTAAACCCTTCTCTTACGTGTTACAGGTGCAGCAGCTTTCTAAGAAAGAAATAGAAGATCTTCTTCGAAAGGGGGCGTATGGTGCTCTGATGGATGAGGAAGATGAAGGGTCTAAGTTTTGTGAAGAGGATATTGATCAGATTCTCCTAAGACGGACACACACAATTACTATTGAATCTGAAGGAAAAGGCTCAACATTTGCAAAGGTGTGCATTGACATTCAGAGGATATTAATAAAATGTGACCAGGATAGATGGAAGTAGTACTAAATTGCCTTCTGTGTCAATTTAGTTTTTCAATGTACTCATCACGATATTTTCCTCACAAATGTTGGGGTATCTGTATTTCTGGTCATGATGGTTTCCAGACATCTTTTTCCTTTCTTGAAACTACCACTTTGTAAGTCTTAAGTATTGTATTTATCAGTAAAAATAAGTATTCTTTGTTAAGATACCAATGAATGTGTTTTCACATTTACTAGGCTAGTTTTGTTGCATCTGGGAACAGGACAGACATTTCCTTGGATGACCCTAATTTTTGGCAGAAATGGGCAAAGAAAGCTGAGCTGGATATTGATGCTTTAAATGGAAGGGTGAGACCTTTATGATAATTCCTAGTACAATTAAATGGAAGATTTCCCCCCCTATTAAATTTCTACCTTTTCACTTTCATTTTAGAATAACCTAGTCATTGATACACCAAGAGTAAGAAAGCAAACCAGACTCTACAGTGCAGTCAAAGAGGATGAATTGATGGAATTTTCAGACCTGGAAAGTGATTCTGAAGAAAAGCCTAGCACAAAGCCCCGTAGGCCTCAGGACAAATCACAGGGTTATGCAAGAAGTGAATGTTTCAGGGTGGAGAAGAACTTACTAGTTTATGGGTAAGGATATTTAATGATTAAATATACTGATTGTGGCTAAAGAACTGAAAATACGGAAATAATATATGTAATATATGTAAATAACTCATTCTTTTCTTGGACATGTTCACATAATCTCCTCCTGTGTAACCTTTACTACATTACACTGTATACATGCCAGTGAGATTCTTAAGTCACTATATATGTAAGTTGCTTACATATGTGTTATTTAGGTTAAAGTATCTGAGTGTCTCACAGATGGCTGTGAGCTCACTGGTAAGATACGTAGTTTTGTGATGACGGAATGTTTGTTTCTGGTTTCTCTTAGCGTAAAGAATTCCTGAGTTATCCAGGTTTAATCTCTTTTCTAAATGCTGTGGAGAATAACAAAATGTATTTGTAAAGAACAATGTGGTTGTGAAGTCAACAGGCTAGAGGTTTTCAACATAGGTTCTGGTATTTTGGCACCACTTAAATTCAGCTATTTGATACTTCATGGTTTTCCCCATTGGATGTACTAATTTGAATTTTATCTCTTTGCAAGCAAGTAGCTACGTTTGACTACTAACACAGTGGACTTCAGAATAACTGTCTTTATTTTAGGAAGTTGAGTACACCACTTGCTAATAATGGATTTTAGGATCAAAATAAGAATGATTCCCCAAATCCCATGATTGTAGGAATTGGTTGAATTTCCTATTTGTAGCTTACGGGGACCATTAGTTAAACATATGTGCTTTATTATTTTGAGTGTAGTTCAATTGCAGCTTTACGAGCAGTGAACTTACTGCCTGTTCTGTAAAACAAACATTCTTAACTCCTTGGTGCTGGAGGTTGGATTCGCTGACGTAACCTGCAAATGCAAAATGCATTAGCGGTAACACAGGAGGTCCCAACTTGCTTGATACCAGGACTTAAATTGAAGGTCACAAATTAAAATACCAGTGCCCTGGCTGTTGTATTGAACATATTTTTCTTATAGCTGGGGTCGGTGGACTGACATCCTCTCACATGGGCGCTATAAACGTCAGCTAACAGAACAAGATGTGGAAACCATCTGCCGGACTATCCTGGTATATTGTCTTAATCATTACAAAGGGGATGAAAATATCAAAAGTTTCATCTGGGATCTGATCACTCCAACTGCAGATGGGCAAACTCGAGCTTTGGTTAATCATTCCGGTATGTCTACCACAATCAAATAATGATGCTACTAAATAGGAAAGAATTGCTTCAGTCATGCTATGTATTTAGTTTAAACTATAGCCGTTCTGACATGTCGTAGGATCTTGTCAGATTTTATGAGTAAGGTGGGCTTTGACTTGGTCCGTACTTAAAGGGGAAGTCTCCCTTAGACACTTTGTAGGATGCAGTGCTCTTTCCCTTAAATAAATTTTGAACAAATACTCTAGCATAATTTTTAAGTGGCACCTACTGCTGGAGTTAATCTCTTTCAAATTGCCGTAAATCAGAAAGCTTATTTCCTTATGGCCATTCAGATTCATGAGAATTTTTACAAGAAATATTTATATAACACCATTTTCTGGCTAGCGCTCTGAATTTTTGAAATCTTCACACCTAAATTTGCATGAAAGTTTTGGTTGATTTTTATTATTTGCAATTTTCTGTACTGAATTATGTTGCTGTTCAGTTTTTGGTGGTTGTGTTGCCCACAAAGAAATTAATTACAGCAGTGATACTTAGCTTTAAATATATACTTGTGATGCAGTCTCGGGTGAGGGATTTTCTATTCAGATTGTATAAGAAATATTGGGGTTTTACGTAGGTCTGTCTGCGCCAGTGCCCAGAGGGAGGAAAGGCAAGAAAGTAAAAGCCCAGAGTTCACAGCCAATGCTGCAAGATGCCGATTGGCTCACAACCTGTAATCCAGATGTATTATTTCAAGAGGACAGCTATAGGAAACACCTCAAACATCACTGTAATAAGTAAGTATTAATAAATATTGCATTTAGAGAGGTTTTTTACAACACGCTTTTCAAAAGTCCACAAAACAACTTCTTTTGCGTATTTTTAATAGAACACACGGCCATTTAATAGGATGTAAAGGCCGTTATTGCTTTTTAATTTGGGGATAATCATCTTAAAAGATATCTGGATACTTCTCTAAGCTCTTTATGACTGACCAGTGCTTAAAACACAGTTCTGAAGAAAATTGTTTTCTACTTACTAAGTAAGAATGGAATCGGATGAGGTTATTTTTTTACCATATAAAGGAAAGACTATATCCCTACACTGTCTATTTTTCTTGACAATTGGATATCTTTAAACAAAAGCTGTTTGTTTCCTACCCTTCTTGTGGGGTCTCTCAGGCTGATGTCCTTAAGAGTTCTGTTCTGTAGATGTTAGACTCAAATATCCAGTTCTTAATTTCCAGAGTTTCATGTAGTAGTTCACCTGTATGTGGGTGAACTTCTTCTCTTCATTCTTTGTCTCCCTTCCTCTTTTGCTTTCCACACCATACAGAATATTTCTTTTCTCTTTGGTTTGAGATAAAATTTCTTACCAAGCTCTCTTACCTGAATCAGTGCCCTGATTTGATTTTTGTGATTCTAAACACGTTACTAAACTGAAAGCCTTTGGGGATAAAGATCACTGTATTTTGATTTGGATGTTATGTTGTTTTATTGTTGTGTGAACGTCTCTTAAGAGCCTATCTTAGAGCCTTTTAGCTTTTGTTCTGCAATATCTTAGTTGGTTTTGTGTCAGCTTCTTTCCACAGTGTCCTGGTTCTCTATCTCAGTTTTGCTTTTGTAGTCTCCACGTACAGACACTAAACCTAACTCTTGTCCCCAAAATACCTTGGTTTGCAGTTGGGGGGCAAGTTGTTTGTGTTTCCTGGATTTGAGTTTTTTCTGTTTTTAAAATTATGCTCTTCATATTGTATATATACTCCATACAGATGTAATGCAGTGTTACTGAAAGGTTGTCATTACTTTGTAGTTTTAATATATATTTTGTCTTACTAATACTGTTTATTGGAAAAAAAATATTGATTTTAAAAGTACCTGTGGCATGTCAATAGGGGGTGTGATGTGAAGGAAGAAAGGCATTTAAGGGGTTTATTAGTGCGTTTCCAAATGATAACCGAGCTTAATTCTCAGCTGATGAAAACACAGAGAATTACGTTGGCAAGTGCACGTCCAAATAAACTACTTTGGATTTTTTCTAAACTGTTACTCAGATCTGTTACTACATTTCACTTGCTCTTAAAGTAATTAAATTCTTTCCTGTAACATTATTGTAATCTCTCAGGTAACATGTCCTCATTACTTGTTATATCAGTTTGCAGATCAGACTTAAACTAATTTTTAAAAATATTGCTCCTGTAATAATACAGTAGAACAATTACAAGGATAGGAAAGACTGATAAATCACTGTGCAAGAATGTTTTCAGTTGCTATCTTTCTCCTTCACTTCCACCAGGACTAAGTGAATTGTAGAAGCAACATGTTTAGCCCAAGTAAAATCGAACAGAGGTGGAAGTCAATTAATAGTCTGAGTAATTACCTTCAGAAGGTAGCAGTAGCAAAGCTTTTTAAGAACTGGTGTCTTGTCCTTATGTAACATGTATGGTGTTCTAATGGATAGGACTCCTGAAAGATGCAAATATCCTCTGGTTTTTGGTTGATGTTGGGGTTTTTTTTCCTGCTCCTCTTCTTTGGCTTGATGTAACAGCTGTTATTGCTTAATACTAAGATGATAGAGGCCCTCAACAGCTTATTTACATAGCCACACAGGGAGCAGGGACATCTTACTGGTCCCAGTTATCATGCATACAAAAAGAAGCATGTCTGACATGTTTTGAATTGCAGACATGACCTTCATTCAAATCCCTGCTCTTCCAAGCTTTGCTGGAATAACACGTGTAAAACCGGGTATTGCTCCGGTTGCATCAGATCTCTAATGAGGAGCTCTCAAAACTGGTGGTGGTCTAAATTTTTCATGCAAGTGGGTGATCAGATTACTGCCTCCCAGGTCACCCTTGCTGTTCCAGGAGCAGCAGCAATTCAACAGTTGCCGTGATGGATTTGGGTACAGTGAGAGGGCAGGCTGAATAATCTCTGGTTTAGCTGGTACTGATTTTACTTCATGAACTAGGCAGCAGGGGGTGCCCTGAATTGGGTAAACATAGGAGAGTAGGATTATTTTCAGGTAGATACTTTTTCTAAAGAGGTGACCTCTTTTCTAGTCTCCTTGAAAAGCCAGAGTCTGCTGTTCTCTCTCCTGCCAGCTTCAAGTGTGACCACAACACCTGACGGCGCTTCCAAAAACCACTGTAGTATGGCAGAGCTAGGGCAAAAATAAACGTGGGCAGTCAAGATTTTTCACTTCCTTGTACTGCTTAGGTTGTGCACAGGTAAAATTAAATAGCAGTTTGAACTATAAAGAGTAAAAATAGTTAATATCTCCCAAGGGAAATGAGGGATTATTCCCCCCCCCTGCAATTCTCAGAAGCAAAAAGTTGTATAATCTGAAAAACCTGACATTCCATATTGAGGGTTTATTGTAAGGTAGTAAAACCAGATTTTATATCTCGTTTATTCCTACAACTTCTGATGTGCTTCCAAAAATGGTATTAAGGCAGCAGCTGAGGAAATTTTATGAGATAATGAAGCAGAACAGTTACTGAAAGCCATCTGCTCAGTTGTTTACAAACTTGCTTCAATACTTCAGAGGCAGTGGTAGAGTACGTGTCTAAACTTCACAAGCTGCACTAGGTAGAACTAAATGAAATGCGCCGGGGCCGGGCTGAGCTGGGTCCCTCTCTGTGCAGTGTAAGCGGTTGCCAGGCAGGCCTGTTGGAAGCCAGCAGAAAGCACCACACAGAGGTGATTATGTGCCACCATCTGTCACGCTTCAAGCCTACCATACAGCATGGCTAATCAGCCTTGGCAGGATGATGGATGAACAGCAGCAGCTGCCAAAAGCCACTGTTGGCAAACAGTCCTGAAGTTAAGAACTTTTTCCCCCCTCTGCCTTCCTCTCCAGGGTCCTGCTGCGTGTCCGCATGCTCTACTATCTACGACAAGAAGTTATAGGGGACCAAGCAGACAAGATCTTAGAGGGTGCTGACTCAAGGTTAGTGCAAGTGCAGGTTTATTTTTTGCTTTTTGACGCTGGCTTTTTATAAAGTACACCTACTATAATAATGCAGCATTTAAAGGTTGTCACAGTTTATCTCTTAAATGTCTGTTCTCAAGTAGCCCTCTTATTTTACCAAGTGCAGTGGGTAATTTTCTTGGGGGAGGAAACGATGTGGGAAATGACAGAGGCGGATTTTTGGTTCTGCTAATAATGGACTATTCTATCTCAATTTAAAAAATGGAACAAAAAAAATATTAAGACCTTAAATGAATCATATTTGGATAAGCATTGTCATTCCACTCCCAAAATAGCCTAATGATTTATTGTCGTGGGGTTTTATGTGTTTTTGTTTTGTGGGGGTTTTTTTAACCATCCTAATTATTTTCCAAGGTGTTTCAATTTCTGCGTTGAGTTTTGGGGTTGTTTTTTCCCCCTCAAAATTCATATTTACAGAACAGCATGAACTGTATTTGTTTTGGTTTGGGGGTTTTTTTGGTGTGTTTTGGTTGGGTTTTTTTTTTTTTAAACCTCTTTGCCCAGTAAAACCTTTGAGAATGTTTTTAATGCTGTCTTCACAGCGAAGTAGATGTATGGATACCTGAGCCATTCCATGCCGAAGTTCCTGCAGACTGGTGGGATAAGGAGGCGGATAAATCCCTTTTAATTGGAGTATTCAAACACGGTAAGTGATGTCTCACTCTGAACAAAACTCAGTTGTAAAGCTTTCTGTGTGTAGGACTGTTCAGTCATAATATTAACAAGTATTGTTCCAAAGAACTTTTGGCTTGTATCTCCCTTTTTTCCTTGCCTGCATTAAAAACCTAATATGAGCTGTAAATATCAGATGCTGTTTTTAAATGTTTGCAGAACATTTGAGAAGAAAACATTACTTTCTTGGCTGTAAATAAAACAAAACCATATTTGTTTAAATAATAGCCAAATATTAAGATAGATCTCCATAAACTTTGCTTCCAGCACTGCTTCACTTGCTAACTCTGCCAACCAGTGTCAAAGTGGACGGTGGGCTTAACCTCTGCTATTAATCTGTACAAGTGCCTCCTGGGCTTTGTTCCAAGCAATATTTCACAAATGTCAGTGTTGAGAACTCCCGGCTCCCTTGAGTGGGATGCAGCCTTGTTAACTTTGAAAGGCTGGGGATGCAGAGCTGGCATGATATATACAGTGAGCGATTCCTGATTATAATCCCAATTCTCTGGAGGTCGCAGAGGTATTCTCAGCAGCCCAGCCTGACTAAAGGGGAGAATGATGGCTTATAAAACCTTTCATGATTACAGTTTGGCTTGAGGCTCTACAGCAGTTAGGAGCAGTGTGTTGTAGTACAAATCCTAATTGAATTGTGCTGTTCTGCCTATGTACAGCAGCTCTGTTTTGTGGGCTCAGCTGAGGCAAGTCTAGTCTAAAAATCATTTTCCTGCAGTGCACTGTTGGGATCTGCCATTTTCCATCTAGTCAACTTGGGCAGTAAAAAAGCAAACAGCAGTTTGAAAACCATAGAGGGAACAGTGTCATCTTACTGACATGCATCATCCTAAACCTAATAAGACAGGTTCGTTGGCCTTACGTATAACCCATGTATACAGCATTTTTGCAGCCTACAATGAGGGTTCCAGCAGGGCTGGAGCTATAGAAAATGTGTGTGTGTGTGCGTGCGCACGTGTGTGTGTTTGCATTTGCATCTGCATGTTTCTAGTAGGGAGTATTGAATGTGGAGAACCACTGCTGAAGTCATATAGGAAACTTAAAAGAAGTTTACACTTGTGCGAGATTTTTACTTTACTTTATAAAGACGTTAAATTGAATGCTTTCTTCAGTATCTACTATTTGTTAATGTTATTGATGTGAAAACGTTTCTGTGCTGATGGAATTTACCAGTATGAAAAATTTCATTACACGAATGAAATGGTTGTTTCCAGCATGGTGACAGCTCCTTTGTTTTATTTTAAAATAAATAAATGAATACGGAAGATTGTACTTCTACTGCCTAAACTGATTCCATTCACAGTTGGTCATAGCTTTTTTAAAAAAATTTGTCTCCTGCTCTGCATGCAGGTTATGAGAAGTACAATTCTATGAGAGCTGATCCAGCACTGTGCTTTCTGGAACGGGTTGGCATGCCTGATGCGAAGGCCATAGCTGCTGAACAGAGAGGGACAGACATGTTAGCAGATGGTGGTGATGGGTAAGGAGGACATGAAAAAATTAATAAACTTTATCAGCATTGTATACGTTGGCATGAGTTCACATGTCATATTTTGCTTGCATCTCGCTTGAGGATCTGAAGTGATCATATGATGTAAAAAGTACATAGAATTGTTTACACAGTCCAGCATGAAATATAAATGTGTAACTTGGTACACCACACTATACGATGGCTATTGTAGTTTTTTGCTTTTGTCCAGAAAATCAGCCCCCTCTCAAAAATGATATATTTCTTGAAAAATATTTCTTTTAAATATTTTATAGCGGTGAATTTGACAGAGAGGATGAAGATCCAGAATATAAGCCAACCAGAACTCCTTTCAAGGATGAAATTGATGTAAGAACTTCCAACTTTCTGTAATTACAAATATATATAATTATAACTGATTCTCTGTGTTTATCTTAATGTGCAGTTCTTAAGTTTGAGAGCTACCAGATAAACACACCTTACAAAGATTGTTTGCTGCATTTTGAGAGATGACATATTTGTCTCCTGAAATGATAACATATGGTCAAAACTGGAAACTAAAATAACTTCTGTCTTCTCCCCAAGGAATTTGCAAACTCACCTCCAGAAGACAAAGAGGAGTCCATAGAAATACACCCAAGTAAGACTATAGCAAAGAAATTCAAAAAGCAAAAATGGACCGTTTAGTCAAAGGTGGACTGTTTATTTACCACATGAGGGGATAGGTTGTGTTTTGGGAAAACATCACAGTAAACTTTCTGGTGCCAATTCTCTTCATGCTTCACATCTTACAAAACAATTATTTACTGTCTTTGAATAATCCACATTATGGCTTTCTGGGTTTCTAATTACATAGTAGAAATTGTGATGATAAAGACCGGATGTTTCATAATGCAGCCGTTGATGTTTTTGCAGAGATAATCTTGAAAGTTATAGATAATGTTGTTTCCGCAGCATGGAGGAAAACTGCCAAGTTTAAGTGAGAATAATAAAGTGGGAAATCATAAGCATAGGTGTTTCCTCGGAGGCAGAATGATCTTCTTAGTAATATATGTAAAGATGCATTGCATTAATTTAAATACTTAGAGTATTCATAATGTGTTTGTATTCATAACATTGAATAATAATGCTTGATGTTTATCTCTAAATGCTTCACAAGAACTTCTGAGTTCTTAGAGTATGATGGTTTGATTATATTTTTTATTTCCTACCAATGTAGTTATCCTGTTTCTAATCTGTTATGCATCTGTATTAATGAGGCAAACGTTCTTACCAGATAAAACAAGAATCCAGTTCTAGCCATAGAAACTTTGAAATGTTTAGTGGTGGTTTTGCAGTGCACAAATACTTCTCTCTGCTCTAGACAAGCACAGTGAAAGCAATTCTGAGTTAGGCCAACTCTACTGGCCCAACACTTCAACCCTGACTACCCGTCTGCGTCGCCTCATTACTGCCTATCAGCGCAGCTATAAAAGGCAACAAATGAGGCAAGAGGCACTAATGAAGACTGACCGCAGGAGACGTCGGCCTCGGGAAGAAGTGAGGGCACTAGAAGCAGAAAGGGAAGCTATAATAACTGAAAAACGACAGAAGTGAGTTTCTTAGTGATATCTTTCTTTAAATCTCATTTGAGCTTGTGTGTCACCAGTACCACCCTTCTGTTTTGAAAGAATAAACTTAAAGGGGTTTGGGGGCATCCAAACTATGTTTGGACTCTGTTTATTCAGTGGCCTCGCTTCTCTTGCTTTTTTCTTGACTAGATGGACAAGAAGAGAAGAAGCTGATTTTTATCGTGTGGTGTCTACTTTTGGAATTATTTTCGATCCTGTAAAACATCAATTTGACTGGAATCAATTCAGAGCGTTTGCCAGGCTTGATAAAAAGTCTGATGAAAGCTTGGAAAAGTATTTTAATGGCTTTGTGAATATGTGTAGACGAGTGTGCCGAATGCCAGTCAAACCAGATGATGGTAAGTTTTAACTGACCGTAGGAATCAACGTGACTGTTATGAAACAGTGGGACTGTTGAAACTTTGTGCCCAGGTGTAATGATTTCAAAATCGATGTTAAACAATACAAATGGTTGTCATTGCAGAACCGCCTGATCTTTCCACTATGATTGAGCCCATCACGGAAGAGCGTGCTTCTAGAACTTTGTATCGTATAGAACTATTGCGGAAAATCCGTGAACAGGTTCTCCATCACCCGCAGTTGGGGGAGAGGCTAAAACTTTGCCAACCAAGCTTGGACCTGCCAGAGTGGTGGGAGTGTGGTAAACATGACAAAGACTTACTGATTGGTGCTGCTAAACATGGAGTCAGTAGGACAGATTATCACATTCTGAATGATCCTGAACTCTCTTTTCTTGAGGCTCACAAAAACTTTGCTCAAAACAGAGGGACGGGTAACGTAAATGCTGTCTCTTCTGTAAACCCTCTGGGCGCTGGCTGCAGTCAGACACCACCTATTGTCCCATCCACACCAGTACAAGAAGAAAAGACCGTAGAACAAACGGAGTCAAAAGTTGAAGGGTCTGAAAATCCAGCAGCCAAAGAAAAGCCTGATATCAAAGAGGAGACAGATACTGCAGATAAGGACACTAAACCGGACTGTGATGCTGAGGCTGAGCCTGGCTCTGTTAAATGTGAATTGAAAGACATAGAAATGAATACAGATGTAGACCCCAAATCTATTTCTGAGAAGGGTTCGGAAGAAGATGAAGAGGAGAAACTGGATGATGATGATAAATCGGAAGAATCCTCCCAACCTGAAGGTAACGTGTGGGTCATATCAATTCTGTGTGCTTAGCATGAGCCCCCTGCAGCTGTTGCAGCTTGTGCCAGCTGGTAAGTGGCACACATGGAGCCATTATGGAGCTTGGGATAGGCTACATGTAGCAGTTCCTCTGCCCTTCTCAGTATCAGGTGGCTAGATAAGCTTTCATAAAAATGATCCAGCATCAGCGGGATATTCCCCCACAAGGCATCATTTCCAAGATAGCTTACTGAGCCAATAAGCAGGTCCCTGTGCCGAATGCAGAAGACTAAGGCTCTGCTGTAGTAATTGCTGAGCAAAAGCCTGGGTTACAAATGTTGTATCGAGCCCGATTGTCATGACATATAGAGTTGGGTTGACATTGGGTGGTTGGGAACTTTTGTAGTTAATGCCTGGTCATGGTTGTTCTTCAGCAGGAACAGTTTCTCAGGGTAAGAATTTTGATGAAGAAAGCAATGCCTCTATGAGTACCGCAAGGGATGAAACACGTGATGGATTCTACATGGAAGACGGGGATCCCTCTGTGGTTCAGCTGCTTCATGAGAGAACGTTTGCCTTCTCTTTCTGGCCTAAGGTTGGTTAGGGGTAGGATGGCGTGTCTTTCAACACAGATAAAATATGGGAAATGTGTTTGCAAAATAAGTGAGCTTTGTACAGTTCTGCACTTCTAGTGGGCAAGGGACTTATTTCTATGAATGATCTGTGGAATAGAATTTTATTCTTCAATTTCATACGAATTAGCAGAGGAAATTAAAGGAATTGCTTTACTGCAAATAGTGTCATTTAGTAGAACAGCAAACTACTGGCAGACATGAGTTCTTACAGGCTCCGTAACTGTATGTCAGCAGAATGGCACCTCTATTGATGGAAGCAAACTTACGATTTTGAATTATGGGATTTATCTGCAGAGCAACCTCGGTGTTAAAAACAGAGATTTTTGGAAGATCACCTTTTATTTTGGGGTGAAGAGATTGTAGAGAAGAGTATTGGTGACCTACATGATCTAAGCCATTATGTAATGTTGACAGATGTAATTGTATTAAGGTATCCTGCAAACATAAGCAGCGGTTTTAGATAGGATAAAGCTATATCTTATTTTAGTAACCATGCAGAAAATTATCTAATATAAAATGTTTTTAAAAAACATGAAACTGTAACCTCGTAATAAATCCATACAGAATTTAGTGCTCTCCTTTGCAGTTAGGGTAGAGAGAGAAATAAAGTAGTAATAGTCTTAAGCTTCCTAATCAGCATAACAGGGCCATCTGGTTTGGNTAGGCTTATTCCTGGGGAAAGCGAGCAGTCTGTTGCAGCTGCTGAGATTTGCTAGTGGCTTTTGCACCGTTTTGCTGTTCAGGAAGCTAACTGATGCTCATATTCCCTAACCAGCAGCATTTCCCATCGTTCTGAAGTTTCTACGACTTCAGGCAGACGAGCATAGAATGTGTTTGAATACTGAAATGGAAGAAATCAAATGATATTCATCTTCTTTGCTTTCAGCATGTGTTTTGGAAACGTGGACTAAAATCTTATTCCAGTCATAGTGTAAAAGTAAAACAAAAAATCCTTCATCTGTATAGGTTCAGCATAAGTAGACTAATAAACATAATTAGAGATTTTTAGTGTACACGCTTCAGTGAAATTTGAAGTGATAATGGGCGTGGAATGAAAATTGACATTCATTAGATGTCCCTAGGTTGGTGCCCATTTCATAATGTTGAACTTTATTAATAGTGACGCTAATGAGGATCCACTTCCTAGGACAGAATTGCAGATCCAGCCTCTTGGTTCTTGAGAACTGCGGCTTTAAGATACTGATTGCAGATGTTTTGATTTTCCTTTCCTAACTGTTGATTTGCTAACTACTGAAGTCTTGCAGTGTAAAACAATAGCGAGTTTCTGTTAAATTTGTCAGTTAGTACGTTGTCGTCCAGAAAAGTTGGTCTGTCTTCCTCCTCTCCCCCAGTATAAATGCAGCTTTTAAATTCTAGTAATGTTCTGTTCTTCAAAATTGTCTGTGTATTAGCTTCTTGTAAGGCGATCAGTTTTTCCTCACCTGCAAGAAAAGTTTTTTGAATGCATTTCTTGAGCTTTGGAAGCTGGACTGTGTCATTATACTCGTCTGAGTTTAAAAGGCGACCTTCACGCTGAAGGTTCATTACGTACTTTTCCTTATGCAGGACCGAGTAATGATCAACCGATTAGACAACATCTGTGAAGCAGTGCTGAAAGGGAAGTGGCCAGTAAATAGGCGCCAGATGTTTGATTTCCAGGGGCTCATACCTGGGTATACTCCGACAGCTGTGGACAGCCCTCTACAAAAAAGGAGCTTTGCAGAGCTCTCCATGGTTGGTCAAGCCAGCGTCAGTGGCAGTGAAGATATCACTGCTTCTCCTCAGTTATCAAAGGCAAGGCTGCATCTTTCTCTTTCTTACATAAGACACTTTATCTTGCCTGCACTTCTTTTGCATAACAGAAAAAAATAAAAAATATAGTTCCTTTAAATAAAAAAAGAAAAATAGAGACGTATTTCTTTGAGTAAAATTAAGGCTTTGTTTTCAGAGTTACATGTTTGGACTTTTCTTTTGCATTCAGACTAGCGAACAGAGTTTTGCTAATGTTTCGAAATGGTAATTTTTCATTAGGAAGATGCACTCAATTTATCAGTTCCACGTCAGAGGAGGAGGAGACGAAGAAAGATTGAAATTGAGGCTGAGCGAGCTGCCAAGAGGAGAAATCTTATGGAAATGGTTGCCCAGTTACGTGAGTCTCAGGTGGTCTCAGAAAATGGACAAGAAAAGGTTGTAGATTTATCAAAGGCCTCACGAGAGGCAACAAGTTCTACCTCAAATTTTTCATCTGTTACTTCAAAGTTTATCTTGCCTAATGTCTCCACACCCGTGTCTGATGCCTTTAAAACTCAAATGGAGCTGCTGCAAGCAGGTCTTTCACGCACACCCACAAGGCATCTACTAAATGGCTCTTTAATAGATGGAGAACCGCCCATGAAGAGGAGGAGAGGAAGGAGGAAAAATGTAGAAGGGCTTGATCTGTTATTTATGAGCAACAAACGGACATCATTGACTGTAGTAAGACAGCAACCTTTTTGTCTCATATTTGTTCTTTTGTGTTTTTGTACTTTCTGAATGTGTGTTTTAAAGTGGTGTTATGCTCTCCCTAATAGTAATATACAATTTTTAGCCAATCAGCTTTTTCTTTGTGTTTAGAGCTGATATTTCTTTTTGAACCAAACAAATGTTGTTCACAACAAGTTTTAACTCGAGTAGATTGTAGCTGAGTTTTTCAGTAGCTTGTACTTTCAAAAAGACTTTTTTTAACAAAACATACATTCCTAACAACGTATGTGTTGAGGCTTACCTATGTCTTTCTTACTATGTAGAAAAAGGAAGATCTTGGGGGCCGTTAACTGGAAATGCATGAAAACTGCTCTGTCTTTAGCTGTATGTTCTTTAATGTTCAAGGATGCTAAATTTACAAAATTCCCTAAAGTAATGATATTGTTTTACATAGTATGAATATTGAAACCCCACTAACTCTTTGCGTATGCAAAATATCCTTGAGCATTTAGCTTCAGTCCTTGAAATTATTTCTCCCAGGTAACTATTCCCTTGAAGTGAGAATTAATACAGATGTTAATGTTTTCAGGAGGATGCAGAAGTGACCAAAGCTTTTGAAGAAGATCTGGAAGCCCTACCAGCAAGGAACATTCCATCTCCTGGTCAACTGGACCCAGACACTCGCATCCCTGTAATCAATCTAGAGGATGGGACCAGGCTGGTGGGAGAGGATGCTCCTAAAAACAAGGATTTAGTTGAATGGCTTAAATTGCATCCTACTTACACTGTAGATATGCCAAGTTATGTACCAGTAAGTATGTGATTCTAAAAGCGTTGTTCTATTATACTAATACAGAAGTTAGTTTTACAGATGTTTAAATGAATTTCCTCACACTGTGCATAGTCATTGGATTTTGTAACTGTTGGTTTTCAGTAGAGGTTTTGTCTTTAGCCTTAGTGTTTAAACACTTAAGTGGCACCAGGGTGTATGGGATGCTTTTCCTTTCTTAATATTTGTATATAACAGTGTGTTAAAGCTGTGTTTATGTCAATTTCTGCAGAATTTCTTCATCTGATAAGAAAAAATATTTTTCTAAGATAATCTGAAGCTGAAGTAATTGGCTCCTTCTTAAAACTGTTGTGAGAAGGGGTTCCACAATTGGTGATTTTTGTCAAGAAAATGGAAAACTAAAAAGCAATAATTTTCTCTTCTTTCCAGAAGAGTGCAGATGTGCTGTTTTCCCCATTTCAGAAACCGAAACAAAAACGACACAGATGTCGAAACCCTAATAAACTGGATATAAACACCTTGACAGGAGAAGAAAGGGTACCTGTTGTAAATAAGCGAAATGGAAAGAAGGTAAAAAATTAAGTTAGTTCCATGGAGGTCTTCAATAGTGTCTTTGCATGTGGAAAGCTGGTTTTCCTACTGCACGCTTTCTTTCAAAAAGTTTAATAATTTGGCACCAGCAGTTACTCTTAGTAGAATGTACCACCCAGTTCCTTTAATTCCTTTTTTTTTGCTCTTCTGATGTGTTCATATTAATGGCTTGAGTAAATAAGTCTTACTTTTTGAAACTATGTAGCACATTTTTTAAGATACAAATTTTATTACTAGCCCTGCCAAAGCTGCAGCATTTTACTATTTTTTTTTTTAAAACATGATCTTCTCAATTCTAGTATCATTAGGTGGTTTCCATGTAGTTTTCCACAATCTGAACTGAAAGCCTTTACTGCCATCCTTCAGATATCAAAATGCACAGGTAGAAAATATCCATATAAATAGTTGGTTTGGTTTAGTTTTTTAAGTATTAAATTTGTCTTTTGCATTAGATGGGTGGAGCTATGGCCCCTCCAATGAAGGACTTGCCAAGATGGCTGGAAGAAAATCCTGAATTTGCTGTTGCTCCAGATTGGACTGACATTGTTAAACAGTCTGTAAGTGAAATTCTCATTCCATGCTTCACTGTAGATTATAGCACGGAAAAGTTGAAGGCTGTGTAAATTGATTATTAAGTCTTTTATCTCATAGCTACTTTTGAGCTGAGGAAATTGTAGTGACTGGGTGGGAGTTGCCCAGCCCAGGGGGGGATGGTGATAGAAGGCTGCTGCCAAATGGGATTGAAGTACACTCAATCAATCAGCTGCATTAACCTACTGAGTTTCAGCGTGTTTTGTTTTACTGCTGTGTCTAAATGTACAGAATCTCTGACTTTCTTCATTTATTTTTTGTTTTTCACGTGTTCTACTGCAATTCACTTTAGTAGCTAGCTAGTCACTATTTGCCAGGGTTGAAAAACCACTTTTGGAATATGCTGAAATCCTTTCTGTTTCTTCCATCGCCGTCAGTTAGCTGCTGAAAGCTATAAAAGCTAATCGAGAATAAAGCTTGTTTTTCACATCCCCTTTCCAGGGTTTTGTTCCAGAGTCCATGTTTGACCGTCTTCTCACTGGACCTGTTGTGAGGGAGGAAGGAGCAAGCAGAAGAGGAAGAAGGCCAAAAAGTGAAATTGCCAAAGCAGCTGCAGCAGCTGCTGCTGTAGCATCAACTTCGGGAATCAACCCACTACTAATGAACAGTCTGTTTGCTGGAATGGACCTCACAAGCCTCCAGAACCTACAGAACCTGCAGTCTCTCCAGCTCGCAGGCCTCATGGGCTTCCCGCCAGGGCTAGCAACAGCTGCTGCTGCTGGGGGGGATGCTAAAAATCCAGCTGCCATGTTGCCTCTGATGTTGCCAGGGATGGCAGGATTGCCCAATATGTTTGGACTAAGCGGATTGTTGAATAACCCGATCACGGCTACTACTGGAAATGCCACTACTGCTTCTGGTCAAGGAGAGACTGAGGATAGCGCTTCAAAAGCTGAAGAGAAGAAAAATGAGAATGAAGAGGAGAACAAAGACTCTGAGAAAAGCACAGACACTGTTTCTGCTACTGACTCTGCGAATGGATCTGTCAGTGCTGCTACTGCGGCGACTACTGCCACTGCCACCACTACCACCACCACCAACACTGGATTGCCCACAAACCCTCTGGCCTTCAATCCTTTCCTGCTGTCTACCATGGCTCCTGGCCTCTTCTATCCATCTATGTTTCTACCTCCAGGACTGGGAGGATTGACTCTGCCTGGTTTCCCAGCACTAGCAGGACTTCAGAACACGGTGGGCTCCAACGAAGAGAAGGCTGCTGACAAAACTGAAGGAACTGCCTTTAAAGATGAAGAAAATCTCGAAGGCAGTGATGCAGAGGAGAGCCTTGATAAAACTGCAGATTCCTCCGTTTTAGAAGATGAAATAGCACAGGGTGAAGAATTAGACTCACTTGATGGGGGGGAAGAAATAGAAAACAATGAAAATGATGAATAACCAGTACCAGTTACAGTTAAAGTGTTTTAAACTTTTGACAAGTGGTAGTCTACTGTTTACACTCACAGTTAATGTCCATACTTAGTTTTTATAAGCTGTTCTGTAACATAGTGTAGCAAAAAAAAAAGTTCAAGTCATGTTATACAGATGTGTCAAAAGGTATCTTGGTCATTAAGTATTGTGCAGTGCATTATTTATTATCCCTAGGAGAGATGAAATTTGAGAGGTGATCATGTCTTTTTAAGGAAATTGACATAATGCTCTGCTTTTTTTTTTCTTTTGGTACCATTGGTATTATGAATTAAGCAGCAATTTGTAATCAAGTGGCACTAATAGAAGGAAGTGCTGCTTAAAGGAAGGATGAAGTTATATATTTAATTTTTAAATTTTTTTTTTTGCTGTGAAGGTCAAGATGAAATTTACCATACATATCGTACTCGCGCTTCATTTTGACTGTATGGGAGTTCACCCGCTCACATGCGCGCACACACCCACACACACACTCTCTCTCTGACAATCTTCATGATAGTGTGAATGTCTCTGTCTTGAGACGCAGCAATAATAAGGCAGCTGTTGAATGTGAAGAGTACCTTTTGGAAATTAACCCGCGGAGAAGGTTCTTACAGGATAAAGCTACAGTTTAATCGTCTCGTGATCTTGTAATGCACTGGTATAAACAAAAAGAAAAAAATCAGGTACCTTTTTTTAAATTAAAGGACTTTGTTACTTTAGCCACAAAGCTAAACAGCATTACCTCAACTCTAAACTAGCCTTGAAGTTTACAGACATGACTTTGTAAATGTATTGTTTTTCTTTGTTGTGATGTCTTTTTATTTTTTTTTTTCTTTGGAAACTGCTATCATGTAAGATAAGATGTAAATTGCTGCCAACTGTAGTAATGATGCTTTTAATAAAAGTGACCCATGATATGCAGAGATGTAATTATAGAATGTAGTGTTTAGGGATGTCACAACTGGTGTTCGCTTTCTGTATTTGCATTGTGGCTTTTTTATAGCATTTTTTCTGCTATATTCTTTATAGATTAGTGGCTGTAAATGCTGAACTGATTGTCTTCAAGGGACTAGGCAGGAAGAGAAACCTTGAATTACCTTCATATTTTCCACTCTAAGTAACTCTACAGAAATGCACACTAAAACCCCTACTTTACTCCTTCAAAGGGGCATGAGAGACTGAGAATACTTTAAAATGTGTTCAGCATGTGATAATGTGGTACACTAAAGAACAAAAGGGCAAGAGAAAAATGAGGCTTTAATAGGCACAATATCTAGGTCATTTATCCTTGGTTAATGGGTAGAAAAACACAATGCTGTAGTGACAGCAAGGGATACAAAGGCTCTGTGGTATCCTGTAGACCAGAGCTTGTGATGCCAGAAACCACTGTGTCAAACAACCTACATGAAACTAAAACTGACCCACTTTTCATAAAAACCAGGGTCTCTTCTGGAGAGCTACCGATTTGTACCCTTTTGTGACCTTTTGATATTCAAGATAATGTACCATTTGAGAACTTCTGTTTTCACAGTGTTGTCACCTTGACACACGCGTACACAACCAGCTCGAGAGTGAGGATAAAACGGTAGATTTTCAGTGGAGTACATGAAAAATTAGCTATTTGAGTAGCCAGCTGTGGGTGGACCCCCATCTTAGGACTAATATTATCTGCGCTTTTGGAATGCTGGAGAGCTGCAAACTGTGCTCTCCTGTCCACTGCAAATTTGCACAAGAGCTCAAATGGGACAAGTACTGCAAGGCCAAAATTCAGTCCTGAGGGGGACCTATGAAAATGAGTGAACTTGGCCTGAAAAGAACGTTTCATGAGCGATGAAAGTAGATGAGAAATGAAGGTTTAGGAAGTGAATTTTGTGTGAATGAACCACAGGCACGCACTATTGAAATGAATAGATGTCAGGATGTCTTGTAGTGCCACTTAGATGGATCATATGGAGTTAATGAAGGTCAGGAAGGATTCCCCCCCCCATGTACATCACTGAATGGTTGACAGGTGTGTTATTCCTGCCTCTTTCTAAAACATCACCCTTAGACCATGACAAAAAGAGGCTGAAAGCCAAGGTATATTAACTTGATCCAGGTGCGTTACATACTCTGTTCTATTCGTTTGAGCTGTTACTTAATCTTTTTAAATGCCTCGTGTCTTGTTTTTTCCTCTACCCATAGAATTCCCACTATAAAAGTTGGTAGGTGCTTCCCATTGTGTGTATTCCACACACTGCTACCAAATAGCCTTTTTTTTCTTTTTTTTTAGTTCAGTTTTATAATTCCCAGCAAAGATTTACAGGCTAATGATATCCCTTGGGAGGGCTCTTTTTAATTGGCAAGACTAGAAATTATATTGTTAAATGCCACACTAACCCCCTGTCTTCTCCTAACCCCCTTCCTCTGTCAAAATGAGGGGGAAATGCTGGTAACCACCTATTTCTGCCTGTAGGTTTTCGGCATGGAGACATCCAAGTCATGGCATAGGGTGTCCAAGGGACAAATAAGTGACTCTTACCCCTATTACAAGTGTTCCTCCGTAATCATTATTACTCAGCTGCCTTTCCTAATCAAAGAAAAACCGAAGCTGGAGAACAGTTGCAGCAGAGCAAGTGCCATGGTAAAGGGGGAGTTTACATATTCTGAATGTGCTCTCCAAACAGCCCTGCTTCCTACAGGCCAAATGGGCCACTCACCTGTTGAAAAGAAGGTGAAATTGGGGTTTTGGAAGTAATATGGGCCCCTGGTATGAAAAATGAAGTGGGGGGGATTGCCATCTAATGTCCAAGAAATGTATTACATGAAAATATGAAGGTTTTTCTTTGATTTGACACAGAGTTTTTACATGTTAATTATTGCAAAGATTCTTACAGAGTTCTAAAAGTGTGTCTAAATGAATAAAGGCTTACGCGAGTAAGATGCATTAGATCAGATAGTATTCTGCACTTGATTCACATCTGGAGCACCCTTTTTGTCTGTCTCGATGAGAAGCCTTTTGCCACCAACCATTTTTTTTGCTGGACCTCCTAATGGTCGCAGAAATATTAATGGGGGTATCAAGGAGTACAAGTGACTTTTTTTGGGGTGTGTGTGTTGCTTTCAAAAAGGAAGTATCTATGTCAAAGTATAGCAATGGTCTGCGTGCGAACACAGCCTTTTCTGTGTGCATGGCCTGCAGTCCTGCCAAGGGAAACAACAAAACGGCACCAAATCTGCTCAGGCTATTAAAGACCTGTTTTTTAAGAACTCGCAAAAGCAGTCTGACAGACTAACGTTGCAAAGCTGGACTGTAAAGGAGAGCTGGTTCAAGCATGAGCGCTGAAAACTGTCACCAATGAAATAGTGGGCAAACGCCTAAACTAGTCCCAAGTATCTTCTGTCAGCTCTGGTCTTTCCTTTCGTATCAATGTCAAATGTCAAAGTGTGCGGCTTATTGGAATAACACGTCCTTCTTTAATTGAGGACCTTTGCCATTTAGTCCAGCAAAATAAGCGTTTTCTCATTTGAGGGAGCCTTAAGCTTTGGAGTGGGGTGGTAATTGATTGTGTTTCTAGTATTAAGCTTCCCATTGAATTTCATATTGCATACAAAACTGCCTGGGACGTGTAGGATTCCTGTTGGCTCTGCACCATTGTGTCTCAGCTACTGCTGAATCCTTAATGTTGGGGCTGGCAGGGTCAGGACATCCGAGGGCTCGGTCCTGCTGCCTCCAGACTCTCCCCTGGAGACCTGAAAGGTGCCCGCTTGGGAAGGTTTTCTGACCCCGTGCTGGGAGAGAGCGCTGGTGGCAGGTTCTGCTGCCTGAGCTGTCTGAATAACCTGTTGTACCCTTCTTTGGCTTCAAGCGATGATGCCTTGGGGGGACCTAGAGTTGGCTTCTTGCATAGACAGGTGGTGTTCCAGGCGCCCCTTCTAATCGTTACCTTGAGCAGGCTGAGGAAAAGGAAGGAAATCAAACTTTAAGGATTGTCAGTGGCTGTGATCAAAGTTTGATGGGAGTTTTGGAAGCAATCGAAAACCTTCCGAATGGAAGGCAAATGTGCCTACCTCAAGCTGCATGCAGCTTGAGGTAATAGATTTGATGCAAAATAGAAAATATTTAGGATAACGTGAACCATAGTGCAAAAATATTTTTTCTAAAGGGGGATAGATCTATGTCAGTGGATGGTTTTGTTTTTCCAGATTGCCGTCAACCCGGGGAAAACCCTCAAATCTTAACAGCTTGAGGTGTTCATGTTGCAGTAGCTCGATGCTGGTAGTTTCCAGTCTTTACTTGTGCTCCCACAGTCTCTGCTTAAAAAATCTATCTGTCAGCAATAACTGAAAAGTCAGAGACTTTATTAAATCCTGGTAACCGTAGCCTATATTAAAAACCCAACCCACCCGTTTAGGAAGTTTGCTCGGAGTCTGTAGATGCAAGCGTTGTTAATTGGGGTCTCGCTGCAGATGCTCCTTTTTTCTTTTGGTTCCAAGTTTTTATACAGGAGCCTTATTAACCTAAGGGGCAATACTGAGATGCTGCACCACGGATTCATCAATCCTTCGGGCAGTTGCATCCGTAAACCGAATGGCAGGCAAACTGCAAGCTTTAAAATGCCTTGTGTCAGTAGTAACGGTGCGCTCGGCAGGGGATGAGCGGCCAGCTCTGATACCAGAGCTTTTGCAACTCTCCTCTTCTTGAGCGATGCTTTGACCTTCCAGTTTTCGGGAAGTGCCGGGAACCTGTGGGCTTTGCAGGCGTAGGAGTTGGGAGCAGCAGCCGCCTGGTCTGTGCTATCGGTCTCCTCCCACCGGGCTTCTGCTATTGTTGGGCCCGGGAAGGATTTGCATATCTGTGAGCGCAGAGCTAATGTTCTCTCCCTCCGCTCTGAGGCCCTGCAAGGAAACCCCATGATCCTTCCTTTTTTCCCCCCCCCCCCCTTTTTTTTTTTTTTTTTTTTTTTTTTCCTTCTAAGGGCTAGTAGAAAATAAGAGACGGCCATTGTATTTCACTGCAGTGGCATTGTTCTGCACCAGACAAAGATGGCATATTTCTCCGATCCATAGTTTCTGCTCCTTCAGCCATGGCTGGCTACTGATGAGCAGCTGTGCAGGCTCTGAATAGCCTAAGGCATTTCCTAAAACCATTAAAAATATGAATTTTCCCCAAACATGTGCCAAATCCCCTCCCAAAAATATGTGGCAGGAGGAGGGAAGCAAAGCCTTTGCTCTTTGTCCAGAATATGTTTTTCCTAAAATCAAACTTTCAAGGCATGCCCACTTTCAGAGAAAGCCTGTAAGTTCTCTCAAACATATCAGTTGATTCCACAATGACTTACGTAAGTCCCGTTTGGAAGAATATTTTAAAAGAATAAATGTTTTTTGACGTTTAAGGATTTTTGTGAAGGAAAGAGGTGGAAATGAAGGGTTTTAAACTAAGCTATATAATTTTGCTTTATGAGCTAGACAGGTGCTTGTAATAAACAGTTGAAGAAAATGTTAAAAATCAGTCCTGTTCCTCATCTGCCACGCATCTGACATTTCTGAAATATCATTTTGGGCTGTCACTGTAAGGACATGTTTTTTCTTCCCAGTCGTCTTCAAGTTCTTCTCAACCAGACTGGCCATCTTCTGCTGTCTCAGTCTGCAGCAGGCTTGCCATCTGCTATATGGCTAATCAATTCACAAAGGTGCTGCTGGGCAGTGCAGACTCCCTGTCCTCTGCCAATATTTTCTGGAAGTTGTCAAACATAGCTGAATTTGTTCTCAGCTGTCACAATCATCGCATTGATTCCAGCTTGTAGCACTCTAGTGACCAGTGGAGTATGCGCTTTGTTTTGCAAGCAGCGTTTGCTCTTTTGTGCCTGTTTTATTAGGCTGGAGCTATCGCTGGAGTCTGGGGGATCCTGGCTCTTGGGCTGCAGGTAAAAAAAAAAAAAAAAGGTGCTCTTTGACTGGTTGAAGTTGCCTACGCACAAGTGTGAAGGGTGAGCCCGTGGGTGAATCGGCAGACCAGGACTCCAGATTCAATTTCTAATTCTGTCTGCTTCCCCGAGGCGGTTGCTTTAATTGCGGTTTCCAGTCTTCGGAATGGAGAATGACACTTGCCTTCTTCACAGAGGTGTTGTGAGGCTAATGTTAGCAACGACCATGCGGTACTCAAACCACCCTGATTGGGACTGCCTGGGTAAGAGACTTCAGCTCATCCTTGAACATGACAATCTTCATTACATCTCGGGCTGTTGTAACGCGGCCCCCCTCAATCAATCGCTGCCACTGTAGCATGGCGAACCTGCCACCCCACTGTGAGGTACCAAATCTGTCGGCTTCCCTCTGCTGTCTCCTGCTTCCACGGAAAACCCCGTGCCAAGCTTTGTGTCTCACTTCTTGTCGTCCCGTTGAGCCCTGTCCTGAGAGCAGGGCTACGGCTGCTGCTTGTGCCGTGCAATTTTCGGGCCGCTTTCTGTTTTGGCTGCGTAGTACATCGTAAAAACGGGAACATAGATCGGGACACAGACTTCTTCAGGAGGCGGGTTGCTTGTCGTTCGTGTTTCTTTAATACTCCTTTGGCCACACCTGGATCTGATGGTGGACCTGCTTCACCTGACTAACGCGGCTACCGAAGCTGCATGTTCAGACGCTGGTTTTAAGCGGCGGTATTCCCGTCATTACAGCTTCGTGTTCTCCCAAAAAGGCTCCTGCTGTACATGTCGCTCTGCTGCTGGGGCAAATCTGAAATCAAAATGGTAGATTGCTGAAGCTTTAGTACACTCCAAGCTAACAGCTTCTCTTTCTCCCTCGTCAGGCGGGAGTGCTGAAAAGCCCTCCCCTGGTTTTTCCTTGGCTGTATTTACAGCTGCCTCAATAAAGGAGCTTATGGCTACATCAGCAACAGGCAGAGAGAAGATAATATTCCTGGTTTTGTCCAGCCTTGTCTGCTTTCTGTCAGATAGCAAGAAGTGGTTAGCTGATGTTTCCAATCTCCACTGGTCCTTTAGCAGAAACTGGTAATTTTAAAGAGGTCTTAAGGCTAGCTTTCCAAGCACCAGTTCCTACCACGGAGCGCCTTCTGTCATTGGCGCTGTACAACTGCACTAAAAAGGAGCATTCAGGAACAGAAAAAGGCATCTGCTGGCTTTAAACACTCAGCGTTTCACTTGAGCAAGCTTTTTCATTGCCCTATTAGTTTCCTTTGCTACATGAAGAGCTGCCATCATTTTCTTACCTACTGTATATTTATACTTAATCCAAAGGAAAGAAGCAATTCTCTAGAAGCCACGAGAGGCAAGCTCCAAAAGATCTTTCAGCCTGTTTTCAGTACGTGCTGCTAAATACCTCATGTTTGTCAGCTCTTCTTGGCACCCTTTCTATGTAACAGCCTCTAATGAATTTGGATCAGCTTCTCTGCTGATGGCTAGTAGGGATCACGCTATGTAGTAACAGCACTTGAATATGTGTAGCGTTTTACTACAACCATTTCAGAGGTGGACGTTTTCAACCTGGATTTGGAATAGGATTTGCAAAACTGTTTTCATCAGTAGATTTCATTGTATATGAAGCTAAAGGGTGAGTGGGCTTTCTTGCACACTATTTAATGAATTCTTCCTAAAGCATTTGCGAGTTGGTACACCAAAAGGATCTTAACTAAATTGGAACAAATTATACTTCTCTGCTATGTGCTTCATTTATTCCTCATGTAGAGATAGCTTTTTAGATCTCTTCTTAGACCTCATGCCTGAGGTGACCCAAGCGACGTTTGCGTGCAGTGATACCAGGTTTTCTTGCTGAGACTTTACTGTTTGCACTACAGAAATAATCTGCAAGTGATTGTGGAGCTGGTTTTTATGTTTGTCCTCACTCTTTCTGATAGGTAAGGGAGAATATGCTGTGAGCAGGCAAACGCAAATTAAATCTGCACTGATCTCTCTGATGACCAATGTGCAATAGGTTTGCACGCAAACGTCTGTGCTGTGTGTCTGCTGCTTGCAGCAAACAAAAATTGTCATGGGGAAAATCAGAACCAGGAGTTCTGAGGGGAACATGGAGTGCAAGCACAGGCTGGGCAGAGAATGGATCAAGAGCAGCCCTGAGGAGAGGGACTTGGGGGTGCTGGTGGATGAGAAGTTCAACGTGAGCCGGCAACGTGCGCTGGCAGCCCAGAGAGCCAACTGCATCCTGGGCTGCATCAAAAGCAGCGTGGCCAGCAGGGCACGGGAGGGGATTCTGCCCCTCTGCTCCACTCTCGTGAGACCCCACCTGGAGTGCTGTGTCCAGCTCTGGAGCCTCCAACATGAGAAGGACATGGACCTGTTGGAGCGGGTCCAGAGGAGGGCCACGAAAATGATCAGAGGGATGGAGCACCTCTGCTATGAGGACAAGCTGAGAGAGTTGGTGGTGTTCGACCTGGAGAAGAGAAGGCTACAGGGAGACCATATAGAAGCCTTGCAGTACTTCAAAGGAGCCTACACCAAAGACGGGGAGGGACTCTTCATTCATCAGGGAGCACAGTGATAATGCTTTTAAACTGGAAGAGGTTAGATATTAGGAAGAAATTCTTTACTCTGAGGATGGTAAGGCACTGTAACAGGTTGCCCAGGGAAGTTGTGGAGGCCCCATCCCTGGAAGTGTTCAAGGCCATATTGGATGGAGCTTTGAGCAACCTGGTCTACTGGCAGGTGTCCCTGCCCATGGCAGAGGGTTTGGAACTAGATGATCTTTAGGTCCCTCCCAACCTAAAACATTCTATGATTTCTGTAGGAATACTGTGATTTCCCTTCCCGGTTCAAGGTAGCAGTGATGCCCCTTCAGTGTGAGGTGAAGGCTGAAGGGGTACATGGCTGATACAGTAAAGGTGTCCTTGATGGAGCCCTCATTGTATTGGTGCGTTTCGTTAATGGAGACTACAGCTTCCCTCATAGACTCCATGCATATCCTAGGGAAAATGCACAGACAGGGCTGATAGAAGGCTGTTCCCCATCCCATCCTATGCAGGGTTTCTGACAGAGGAACCTCAGGAGGGAGGGGAGCCAGAGGTGACAAAAGCCTCTCGTAACCTATCAGAAAAGAATGGTTTTGTCTGCAAGATGATAAATTGCTGGTGTGAATCCGTAGCAAAATGTAGGGCCTTTCCCTCGTTATTCCCTTCACCTGCCAACAACCACTCAACCTGGGACACGGGCAGTGAGAGTCTCCCTGCAAAATGTGTGTAGGATGGGAACACGTGGCACAGGCTTCTCGGTGCTCACTAGATCAGTGCTGGGTAGCTTTAAATCATGGAGCACGTTTTTAGCTGGCACAGGCTGTACGTATGTACTTGGCTGTTGGGAGCATGGAAAAGGTGAGGATGCCATCCTGACGACCAAAATGCCACCAGGTGACCCACTCCCTCTGGGCTACCTCTCTGTTCCTCCAGGTCCTGTCCAGCACACCAGTGGTTTTTACAAGCTCATTTTCAAGTTCTGGTTTTATGTTCTGGTTTATGGTATGTTTATTCCCTTTGCTTTTATTACTGGATTACAGTTGCACAAAGTCATGTGTTTGCTGGCACCGAACCTCATGTGAATCTACAGCTATCATCCCCTCGGCTAAAATGCTAATGGCAGCTACTGAAATCCCAGTAGCGATGGATATAACACCAAGCGTGGCAGGGGAATCTCCAACTGGGAAAAATCTATAATCCTTTTGATATTTTTGCAAGTGTATGTCCTGGCCCCCATAGAAATAAAGGCATAAAGCCAAAAATTAAAATCTCACCCTGAACTACAGGCAAACTGACCACTCTGAATTTGTTTAGGAATCACATTTGACTGTAAAAATCGGCCAAGCTATGCACAAGTAATTCAGGAAGATATAAATGGCTACATTATAATGAGCCGACACCTATTTTACACATGATCTATGTTTTTAAGAAAATTCATTACAATAAGTCTTACAATACCAAGCTCTTCAATGAATTTTTCATGTCTGCATACCAAGATATATATAAAATGATCGTAATCATACACCTTTGGGGCAATGCTGAGCACCAGCTGTTTCACTGATGATTTATAGGTTGCCATGTTCAAGGTTAATAATCAGGAGAAACAGGTTACACTATGCAATGTATTTATGTCAGGTTAGAAGTTCAGTAGTAAGGATATGATGTTAGGATGATATGTGAGGTTTTAATTAGCTACATCCCAGCTTTCTGGAAAATCAAATGCAATCGCTTTCCAAAGGTAAAATCTGTGAAAAGTTACTGGTGTTAATTTATTTTTTCAACTCAGTTGAAATTAGCCCAGCAAAATATCCTCTTCATCTCACCTGGTACCTGCATGCAAACTGCCTAAGTGGTCACTTCATGAAAAACATTCAGTGCTAAGGTGGATGGAGATTTTCCCGGGAGAGAGAGCAGGATAGTTTAAACTAGAAATGCAGTTGCACTCCCTGCTTTGTGAGCTGCTGTACTTTGCAGCCCATCCCGTTAAGGTAAGCCATCGTAGTCTGTCCCTGTACCACCTCGAAGCAGCAGTGGAGATGGTGGCCATGGTGCACCAGCCCATGCAACCGCCCCAGCCACTGGTAGGAGCATCACGGCCATGGTTGTTCCCTCCCTGGTTCCAGCTACATCTCCGTGTCCTCCTGCAAGAGGACCATTGGAACTGTGTGACTGCCAGGACCTGCTCTTCTGTGCATGATATTTAAACAACAAAAGAGAAAGGCTAGGAGTCAACAACTGATGCCACGGGCCTTTTTTAAGTTTCTGAATACCCCTTTGGTTTAACTAGGGAACCACCTGCAAGCTAACAAGCCTAGAGCCCAGCAACATGGAAAAAACCTTTGCTTCCACCTCAACGGGGGAATTCTCAGCACTGGAGTTTTCTGACAGAACCAAAAGGTGCCAACTACGAAGGCCTGGGGAGCTTTAGCTGCTTGCAAACACCGGATCCCCGAGCAGGGCCTCGGAGCATTGTCATGGCATTGCATTCTTTGCAAAAAACTTTACTCCTCCTGATCAGCTTTCCTGAGCTCCCTCGAAGCTGGATGCTTGTTCCCAGAAGTCGGCAGCTTTCTCCACACATTGCTGTGATTATATTCACAACAGGGAACTCCAAATAAGATGAGGAAAGGGGCTAATTCATTTCAGAAGGATGACTTTAAATCTCAGCAGATTCAGCAATAGCACAGTCGTCTTTGGATAAAAATGGTTGATCTGTCCTGTCTTTGCATTTTCAGCTGCATTGCCCAGCAGACTGGGAGTGATGGGAGGTGTGCTGGTGCCAGGGTACCAACTGGGTCAGGTCAGGCTTCATGCCCACAAGTTGTTACATCCAGGCTTCTCCCTCTAGAATGATCTGTGGCTTAGTGGGATTTGAGTCTTGGACCACCATGAGCCCTAGTTAAGGATTTCTTTGGTGTTGAGATGCTACGTGCAGTGACATCCCTCACCCTCAGACCCCAACTGCACACTTTGACTGCTGGACGTCGTGCATTCAAGGCCTGTCTCCCCTTCCCGCTGTGCGTTGACGTACAACCTGTTGAACGTAGAATAACAAATGCAGCCTGCCCTCTAAACAAATGGGAAGAGGCACCCTGGCATAATAAAATCACCAGAGAGAGGGCAAGGAATAGGACATAGATGAGATTTCATTCTCATAAATTGCCTCTCTATTACACTTGGAGTGTATTCACAATAGAGAACTCCAAATAAGATGAGAAAAGGGACTAATTCATTTCACAAGGATGGCTTTAAATCTCAGCCTATACCCATGCTAGAAAATTAATTATGGCTATGATGAATGAAAGGAGAAGTTATACCAATAATGAACATCACCATATCCTGCTTTCTTAGCCCAATAAAATTTTCTTTAACTGAGCAGCGGTATTCATAAATGTCAGCAAAGCAAAGCATGAAGATTATAGGACACATTGACTGGGGTGCAGGCAGGGGTGTCTACAGGTATGGGAAAAGCTGTTGGAGCCCTTACGTGCTTGTTTGTGATTTTAAAAGGCCAGGCTGTCCTAGGCATTTCACAGAACGACTGACCTGGCAGTGGAGAAATACAAATAGGTGACATTATTACCGAGAGTTGTGGCTGAGGGTGGATGGAGCTGGAATCCCAAGGTGAAAAGTTGGCCATGTTGAAGGTAGTAGGAAAACTCATCCTGAATCTGGATTCTGTTCTTATGGTATCCAGTCCTAAACAAAATAGCCTAAATTGTCCTATTAAGTTATTAGGTTGTATACCCTGAGTTACTGCTGAAGGGCTAGTGCTCAAGCATTTTATTTTACTAGCATTTCAGTGTATATTTGCCTCTCATTGGCCTGGCAGGGGCCTTAGGAGGTCTGACAAATCCATTGCCCTAAAAGAGGGCTGACCACCCTTCAAGCTCTCCTGGTCATATTTGCTTAACCTGTTCCTAAAGACTTTGAGAGATGGAGATTCCACAAACCATGCCACTCTTCGCTCACATTTTGACTTGCTCTCCTTGACGTAGGTTTTGCTGTGACTGTTACTCCTGTTCTCCATGAACAAGAAGAATCAAAGGATCCCTTTTCCTTGGCAGCAGTGTTTTCTACCTTGGAAATCAGTTATCGTGTTCCCCCTCAGTCTTTTTTGTCTTCAGACTGACCTACGATTGGCCTGATCTTTCCCTGAAGGTTGTACCTTCCAGACCACTCCCTCTGGTCGGTCTTAAAGCAGGTCCCAGCACTGGACGCCCTGTTTGGGCTGGGACAGTCCATGCGACTGACTTGCTTCACCTGGGGCTTCAGCCCTTCTCCATCCCACCTCCTGGTACCCAGCTTCTCCCATTTGGCATGGCGCGATGTTGGTTCGTGCCAAGAAGTCCCCTGGCTGGTCGTCCCTCCATGCATTATCTCTCTGTAACTGTAGTACTGTGCTGCTTCTCATCAGACTGTATGAACATTTCTCCACTTCATCATTTTGAATGAAGACCTTTTTTAAGCATGAACATTGCTGTTCAAAATATTTCAAGACTCTCCGTGAAGGCATGATCTCTGTTGCATTCTAAACACAGCCGGGTCCTGGGAGGCCTTGCAGAATCTGCTTTTAACCATAAGCTCGATCCTTTCGTACAGTTTCCAATTTTATTTTCAGTTGCGTTGCAGGAGTTCAAGCTAGACCGTGCTTCCCCAGTTTACTTAGGAGGATGTTTGGAAGACTGTGTCAAAAGCCTTGCTAACCTCAAGTATATCCACGAAGCCTATTACTTTACCACACAAGGAAATTAATTTGATTTGATGCAATATGTTCTTGACAAACCCGTCTTGGCTGAATCTCATCTCCTTGTTCTCATCTGTGTGCCTACAAATAGTTTTTTTTATTTTCCTGGGAAATGAAATTAAGCTGACAGTGGTTTATAATCCCCAGCTCTCCTTCCCCCTCATCCCCCTCCGCCCCCCCATGCATCCTCTTCCTTTCTCCAGCCACACTAGAGCCTCTGTGTGTAGCTGCTGTGGCAGTCCTGGGCCTTCTGCTGAAATTTCCGTCCATGCTTTCCTGTCCTGGTCTGGGGTTTTTTGTTTTTTTTTGTTTGGTTTGGTTTGTTTTTTGTATTCCTCCGGTGCGGTAACCCTCCCTCTCCATCTAAACCCCTCGCTCCGGGGCTCCCACAGGGGATGGAAAGCTGCTGTTTTCCCTCACGTGTTTTGACATTTGACCACTTCACCCTCGGCCAAACAGCGAGCGGCTCGCTGCTTAATTTCAGGATCCAAAATACAATTGCTTTTTAAACTCCCTATGGACTCTTTCCAGGCTACTGCACAAATTAAGCCTGTTCCTACTCCTTTCCCCACCACTTCCTTTCCTTACAAAGCGGCAGCCTCTTCCTTCTTTTTAAACTTTTATATAGTGCTATAAATTTACGTGGAGATTTACCGATGCTAGATAAGACCTCCTGGCGGCCCAGAAGGGTTTGCACGCCGCTCCTTGGCTCCGGCGAGAGAGGGTCTCCTCCACAGCCTCTGTCCTCCCTCTTCCCGCAGAAGAGCAGAAGCCAAACGGGAGCAAAGCACCTCCCTCTTGCCAAGGTATCGCTGGCAAACGGGGCTGCCGCAGCAAAAAATTATCGCAGCCTTCTGCTTCTCTGTGAGGGCCTGAGATGCATGGGGATCTGCGTATCTTCTACGTGGCTCTGTGGTCTCCCAGTTTGCACCTAAAGCAGACCGGAGCTGCAGTTTCATTTCCTTTACATGCTAATGAGCTCAGCTGTTCTGGCAGCAGCAAAAGCCGGACGGCGGGGCGGGGGGGGGGGTCCGCTGTGGGCTGCGTGTGACCCCAAAAACACTGGGAGCAGCACCTCCGAAAAGACAGGGAGAATTCCCACGATGGAAATCAGCCTTTCCTCCCTCAACACCCAAAAGCTGTGCCCCACCTCCGTGGTGGCAAGGGTGCTGCTGCCCTGCAAGCGTGGCTCCCGGCGGGCTGAGGGCATCTGATGACCATCCTGTCCTTTCCCCTCTGCCAACTGGGCAGGCCTCGTGAACCCCTGGCCCTGGGAACCACCACCACCATGGCAAAGGATGGATGGCAGTCATTTGAAACTTGGCCCCCAGTCATCCAGATGAATTGGGTTCCCATCTACATTTTGTTTTGAAGTCTACATGAATCATTTCGTCTTTGAGTCTAAATGCGCCAGCTAACCAAGCAAAGTTTCATGTGGTTTTGTCCTTCATGCCCACAGTCGTTGCTCCACCGTCTTTCTCAGCATCTAGCGATGCTGGTTTCTGCAACGAAAATGAATCCATGAAGACCCTCCCGTCAATGAATATTAAAAGCCCTCTATAAATATTTTTTGCTATGAACATTATGGCAAAAACACCCCCACAATTAGTAGTGAGTGGAAATTGACTGCTTATACACTCCTACTTTGGTGTTTAATATTACCTGCCTAAATGCTTACAGAAATATCAGCACTGAAGATGCACAGTAATACAGGTTTCATGTTTTACAGTGGTCTGGTTATCTCATCAGAGCTAAAAGCTAAAGTAGCTGGACTGTAAAACTTGTGAGTTAACAAATCCTCAGCAAGCAGAAGTCACAGGGGACATCCGCTATTTTGATTTTTAATCATTTTTGGCTTGGAAACAAATACGCCGCTTCTCCAACGTACTATAAAACCATCTTTGTGTAGATACTTTGTATGCTGTGCCATTCACACCACCAGCTCAGCTCCACAGCCCCATTACTAGGTGTTACATGCTTATTTAAAGAAAAAACACCCACCAAACAGCTTGGGGAGGGGGGGCAAGTTAGAGCTGCAAAACCCCAGGGTGAGTGCAGCCATGTTGCGGGTCCCGTACCTGCACCCCGCGTGGGCCAGTGGCCCCGGCCGTGCTGTGTGAACCTGAACTTCTGTGTGAACCTGAACTTCTGCATTTCCTGCCTTTGTGGTGTTTGGTTTTGCTCCATTGTTGGCCTGCCCGGCCTCCCCCCTCGCCTTGCCAGCGGATGCGCCCTGAATTCGGCGTCTTCCTATTCTCAGAATCCCTCCCTTATTTTCTCCTCTTCAGGCTGCGAACAAACTTTTGTGCCTTTTCCATGTTTTGCTTGATTTTTTCCAGCAGCTGAGTCAGCATCTCCCTTTCTCTGTGAGACAGCAGCCCTTTAAAGCCCCTGTTATCTCGCAAGCGTGCCATTTGCTACAACCACCACCTAGAGCGGCTGAGATAAGCAAAGCAGTTGAGGGAGTAACCATCTCCTTGCAGCCCATGAATGCTTCCAGTCAGGCTGGGAAATAATAGAAATATTTATTCTCTGGAAAAGCTTCCCACAGCTGCTCTCGCTCCCTCTTTGTTTCACCCGGTGCTGCCTGTCTCGGTGGCAAACAGAGATGGAGCTGGGAAAGGCCCGAGTCCCGTGCAAAGTCCAGCTCTTCTCCTGGTCAGCAGGATTTTTCGTGAGCGTCAGACGCAGCAGAGCCCAGCTTTGTCCCCTCTCTCCATGATATCCTCAGCCCCTGGTGCTGCCAGAGGGACCCAGCAAGAGCTGCCCAAAGCCCCCTCCCCGCTTCCCTCTTTTACTCCTGCAGCGCTGTCCCCCACTTTTCTGGTTTGGTTTTTGGTTTTTTTTGGTTTTTTTGTGGGTTTTTTTTTTTTTCCATAAGAAACTGTGAGGATATAATCACTCTTCAAATGCCTGCCAGTTTGGTCGGAAACGGGGCAGCAGTACCAAAATCTCCTTGGCAAAAGTCCTGTGTGATGAGCCCAGGGTTTGGGGGCAGCAGAGCCACCAGGAGCCATGTCGGGGCTGGGGGCAACCCTCCCTTTCCTCGCAAGGGCTGCTGAGCACCGATGGCCACCCTTTTTCCACAAAGATATAATGGAGAAGAGGCTGTGGCACAGGCGTGGAGGAGAACAGTCTGCAGCGGTGACAGGTTTCAAGCTGAAAAAGACGCGCTGGCGTGCCGCAGCGGGACGGGTTTGGCCGAGCTGGCAGAGCCGAGCCGTGCCAAGGGTGCGTGGAAACACCCAGCGAGGGCCAGGCTGCTGTGTATACTCAGAAATACACACGGAAAGGGGGTGAGAGCAGGGGCGGGCGAGCATATATTCCGTATTTGTAAACTTTTCAGCATCCCGTTTCACTCCCCTGGGTGTAACCCTGAGGGTAGAAACTCAAATGGCAGCTTAGCTGGGAGAATCACACCGCATGTGTTATGAACACCCCCTAGACCTGCGAGCTCATTTTGTGGCCTCCATCCCACGAGCCCATGCCCAGGTTAGATGGAAAACTACTTTAATCTGCTCTTCCCTCTGGAAATACCTGTCGCGCAGCCAGTTCCTGCAATGAGGAGGCAGTTGCTTTCTGGTGAAGGCTCCTGGTCCGGTAGGTGGGTGGTTACAGGCCATTTTTATATCACCCCAGCAGCTTCTACATCAGCTGTTTGTGATTAACCTTGTTCTTGATTCTCTCTGGGCAAAACGGCTGAAGATCAAAGTCTCAAAGCCGGAGCACCAGGTTTATTTCAGTATGTTGTGTCTGAGCCGTGGTGGTTTTTGACACACCACTGGAAGAAGCTATAGGAGATCTGGTCAACAGGTCCTCCTTGTCCTGGTTTTGCACCCTTTTCTGTAAGGGATAACTCAGGAGAAGACAGCAACCTGTCGGGAGGCCAGGTACGAGGCTTTTTTAGTGATGTCTGTGGGGGTTAAATGTGATAATCTGTATTTCTCAGCCATAGAGGACTACAAGTGCTATCAGAGACAGGTCTCATGCTGATGCCTTTGTGTAAATATGTATTTATTGTTCTACTGAAAAGTACAGGGAGTTCCTATAAGACAGAGCTGTCCTTCCCAGGGGCTGGATCAACTTAAGGATGGCTGAAATCATCCCCAAGACTTTTTGCTGCATCCCGCTGTGGCATGGACCCTGACGTGCGTTTTTTGGGGGTTCATTCCCACCCTGCAGGCTGCTGGGAGAGACAGGCTCTGGTAGGTCTGAGCTGTGCACGGCCTCCACGGGGACCCGGCTCCCTGCACAGGTGGTGCAGGGTCTGCGAGCCGCCGGCTGCGCCTCGGGACCCCTCTGTCCCTCTCAGCCAGACACTTTTGCCCAACGTATCAGGTGGAAGCGGCTGGACCTTGACCAATTTTTAATTACCAGCGCACTGATTGAAACGGTGGCAGCGGCAGCTACCTGGAGTCAGTAGGAATTGACTCCTGTCATGCGGTGGGTATAATCTGCTCTCACTGTGATCCTGCCGTGGGACCGATGCCAGGAGATGAAGAGCAGAAACCTGATTTTCAGAGGCGGCAAAAGCTTTTGAAACTCCTTCGTGTCACGGTGAGTATCGGGCCGTGGTCGCCGGCCAGCCCTTTTGTGTGTGGGACCACTATTCGATAGCATCGTGGCATGGCATACTGTGTTCTCAAATAAAGAGGGGAAGGAAAAGGATTTTAAGTAAACAAGAACGGAGCGGTTCAGAGAGCCGGCCACTGCTGCCAGGCAGCCTCGTCAATAACTTGCATACTTGCCTCAGACTGCAGATTATTTCAATGTCAGCACAGATGCCATTTCTGGAAACTCCCTGCAGACCAAGGACATCAGAGGAGCCATTTTATTGTACTTGATGGGTGAGTGCAGGAGACAGAGGTTAATAAGACCGGTATCATGCACAGAGTATGCAGAATAAAAGAGGCAGCGTGAAAAGTTCACGTGAAAAACATTTCGTTTTCTCTACACACGCCGAAGAAAAGAACATCATTTCCTCCAATTCCTGTTTTTAAATGCACATTCATGATTTTTGCAGCTGCAGCGTGTGTAACGCTGTGCCGTAATGCTCTCCTGAGCATAAGACTTCTCACCTAATATGCACATACTTAACTGCCTTTGAAACTCATTTATCTACACCAGCTACTTCCAGACTCCCTGGCATAAAGTAGTTTTGCACCAAAGCTGTGTTTGTATTCTCATATGTGACAACACCACATGAGGTGTTTTGGTGTTATTTTGTAAAGTCTCTCTGTTCCTACACACGAGCCACATTTATCTGTGGATGTAAGGAAGCCGTCCCACCCGCTTTGGCTTTGGAGAGATTTGAGAAAAGCAATAGCTGCATTTTGAATAGTGTGTAAGTTTAGAAAAAGAGAATATTTTTCTATGTATGTACTCTAAAAAATACTTGAGAGCATAGAGAGGTTTGGGATCATATTTTCAGATGATCTCACCAGAAGTCACAGTGAGTTTTACGGCTGTGGAAGCTTTCCAAAACCCCACACGTGCCCAGCCTGGGCAGCATGCCACTTTCAGGGCACCGTGTGAGTGCCAACGACACCCAAATGCCCAAAACCACCGTGAGCACAAACGGCACTGAAAGCGCCGGAGGGCTGCCGGCACAACCCCTGTTGGTAAAGGTGACCTTTTCGTCACAGGGGAACCTCCTTGCGCACCATGCTGCAAAGAGGGTGTGCCTGGCATTCCTAAATCATTCCTGAATAAGTCTTCCCAAACCTCTCAGGGAGCAGGGCAGACAGGAGAAGGAGAGGAAAAGGGTTTACTGTTGCTCACCTGGGTGTCTTTGCAACACCACAAAGGCAAAGCTTAGGGAGACACTGGGAAGGGTCTCGGGTCACTCATTAGCACGTGGTTCTGTAGGGCTGAACAGCGACCCCAGTGCAGCAAAGGTGAAGGTGTGAGCCCCAGGGGATGACCTGGGGATGGATGGGATGGGATGGGATGGGAAAGGCTGAGGGCGTTGGGTCTTTTTAGTCTAGAGAAGAGAAGGCTGAGGGGGGATCTCATAAATGTTTACAAATACCCTTTAAAGGGAGGCTGCCGGGAGGAGGGGGGCAGTCTTTTTTCAGTGGTGCCCAGTGACAGGACAAGGGGCAATGGATATAAAATCGAATATAGGAAGTTCCATCTGAACATGAGGAGGAACTTCTTGACTTTGAGGGTGGCAGAGCANGGGTGGGATGGGGTGGGATGGGGTGGGATGCCCCCATGGGCAAATAGGCGGCTGGCTGAGGGCAGCTTTCTATGCACGAAGCAGCCATTTGTGCGTGCTGTGGGAGAAGGGAAGAGAGTGCCGTGATGTCGTAGGACTAACGACTCTTGACCACATTGAGAGCAGCCATGAGTGCTTACGAAGACAAAATACTAATGGGTCGGCTGGCTGAATGCTCAGGCTCAGTGAATGCTGAGAAAGCAAAGGGGCATCGGCTCTTTCGAAGACAACGAATCCAGACAAAAGATGCAGCAAAGCCAACTGTAACAGCATATGCCACAAAAAGTTAGCTCCTCATCCTTTGTAGCCAGGATGGGCTGCAGCTGCAAGGCGGGGGGAGCGAGGGGGGCAGAGCAGGAGTGCAGCTGCTCCCCGTCACGTGGGGAGAGCCCACGCGGCACCTCCTGGGGACGGCTCGGAACAGAGGAGGGAGGAGGGGGCTGGCCCCGGGATGTGCTGCGATACTGCTGCTGACGGGAAGCAGATATGTCGGATGAGGGGCGGCGAGCGCTAGGCTACCCACCAAGGTGCTCCCGTGCAAATTGCCACCCCAGTTAAAAAAAAAAAAAAAAAAAACAATCGGAAGGGCTGCAGGTGAGGAAGTTGATGCTGGCTGTACGGAGCTGTAGGAAGATACTTGTGCTGTCTTCCAGGAGTCCTGAAGGGGGTTTTATTCATTTGGAAAATGCAACGCTTTATTAAGGCTGTTGATTTACCACCAGTTGAGCTGGAAGAATAATGGATGGTTAAACTGGGCTTTTTTTTTATCCCCTAGATGCTTAATAAACGTATTCCCGAACAGACAAGCGTGTATATTACAAATTCAGATGGGACAGTTGGGAACCAGTGAATAAATCTGGGTGGGAAATCCTCTGTATTACATCCTTGAAGCTATTTTGCAGATTTCATAGATTATCCATCAGGGTTCAGCACACAGCAGTGCTATAGGCCAGCAGTGATATTCCTGAAGAATTTAAGCACATAAAGTTAATGATGTGAGAACAGGTGTTCACTGCTGTAGTTGATGGGGAGGAGTTTGGTACAGCATCTGTATAAGGACAATATGAGCAGGGAGAGATTAAAATGCGTATGGGTAGCAACAGCAAGAGAGAATACCCGATGGCAGAGGTGTCATGTGTGAGCCACGGGGTGATTCTGAGAAGGGTTAAAAAAGATGCTGCTGCAAAGGTTAAAGTCCTAACACAAATGGAGATAGAAAAAAAAAAAAAAGTGTTTAAAATCAAGCGATGGATACTGTTAGGTACCTGGATGCTCGTATATCACCAGCGTGAAGGGAAACATACACCTTCCTGAGACAGCTACGGCACAAAGTGGATGGGGTTGAGGCGATGGCACGGTAGACTTGGCACTGTCCAGCCGAAACACTCGCTACCACAACTGTCCCCTTGCTGGGAGTGACCCCCCCGACCCATCAGTGGGCATTGCCGAGAGCACTGTAGCACCAAATGGTGGCTTCTTAACACTGGGATTGCGATAATAGTGGATTTGAGCACTCAAGTTAATGCAATTTCCATTACCAGACCTTTTTCTCATTCCCCGTAACTTTCTCAAATTAATTCTAGGTTTCCTGGCTCAAGCTTTCCTCATGAGCGACTTCTTGTTGTTGTTTGAAGGCTGGGGGAGGGAAAAAGGCAGCAATACAACCACAAATCCAGCCTCCTTTTTGATCCTTAGGGAGGGTTTTAACCAAATGCAACCATTTAACCTGAATATTCCAAACAATCAAATAGATTTTGTTCAGCCACAGCGCAACCTCACAGATGTCTGTGGAAAAATCCAAATTCTAAGGAAACGGAAGTAATTATTTTTGTATAGACCTGGTAAGACTGGATTAATAGGCCGGGGAGTAACTAGCATACAGCTATGCACATATTCAGCTGCTGAGGACTTTTCTAATTTTTTTTTTCCCCCCATCTTCTTCTCCTGGAATGTCTCCAACCATGATGAACTCCGCCAGTATACATAAGCATAAACTCCATTGAAATGTTCAGGGCAAGTGGACTGGAGGATGCAAACCTCTTAATAGTATGGTAGCAGACACTTGCTGTGAATATAGCCAAAGAAACTAAACAGAAGATAAGGAGCACAGGCTGCTGGTCTTAGGTCCTTTTCTGTCACTGTCGGGTCTTAATAATTGACGTTTATCAAATGTTGCTTTGTCACATTCTTAGTTAAATTTGCTGAGAGGGAAAGTAATGCCTATAACCTGCCTTACCAGCCCAGGACTAGGATAAAAATGTCAGTATGGGATGGCCTTAAAAAAATGGAAGTAAAAACAATGGGGAAAAACATAGGGCGGAAAGGGAACTGATGCTGTTGAGAAGTTGAGACCAGAGACAGAGGGAGAAAAGGAGCTGGAATGTGCTGCCTAACAGGACTGCAGCATCTCAGAAAAGTGTGTTTCTCCTCAAGGAACGCTAAGTGTTTTTAATGTATTGGAGCTTACCTATGGCTCCCGCCTGTGCAGCCTGGAGTCAAGGAAAGCCTAGAAAAAGTACACATTGCCTGAAGCACAACAAGATGCCATGGTAGTTTGAGAATTCAAAGAAATCACAAAAGATCAAGCCAAATTCTGCAACTTGCTGTTCGTTTTAGCTGACAGACTAAAATACTAGCAAAAAGAAAAAGATGGAGCAGATGTAGCATCTCCATGGGGCTTCTTCTCGCAGCCGCCTTCCTGTTCCTGCCTTGTGCTTTCTCGTCCTCTGGAGTGTCACGGCGGTCCCAGTTACTAAAAAGGCACACGGCAGCACGGCAGCACGCCAGAGTGGGTGCCCGCGGGGGGCAGTGGGAGGATGGATGCAACCTGAGGCAATTCAGAGAGACACTTGTGTCTTCCTTGGAGGACGCGGGACCACCCCACTTTGGGGCAAGGAGCCATCTGCTCTTGGATGCAGAAACTCCCGGCTTTCTAGTGCAAGACGACCTCCTAGGGAGGCAGAGGGGGGGTCCCATGTCCGCTGGGCTCCCCAGGCTGGGTACCGAGTGGCGGAGGAGGGAGAGGTTTGGTGGCCTTCCTCCCTCTCCCGGCTAGCACCACACTCATCCCACTTCCATGGCACCCGACCTGCGGTTTTGCAGGGATCCCAGGCCGCATCCTGATGAACAGAGACTTATTGTCACGGCGTGGGCAATTACCTTCCCCAGCAATTACACCTCCTTCTGTGCCAACGGAGAGAGCCAGGCAGGCTGGGGACACCCGGCTCTCCCTTCTACATAAATTCAACAACAACAACAACAAAAAAGGTTTCAGTCAACTGGAAAAAAATGCTCAGCAACACAAGAAATAATTAAAGATGAATTTAACTCGAGGACCATTTAATTTTGTTTTACCTTTTGAAGTCCTTAAATAATTTCCAAAGTGGAACATCATTTTAAAATACACAATTAAGTATTTTCTTTTTGTAGATTGTACATATTTTCATTGGAAAACCCCAAACGAAACACTGGAGTATTTTTTTTTTAGCTGTCCAAACTGTTCATCAAAACCATAGTGAACTTGGCAAAAAATTTCAACTGACCTACCGTTGCATTTGTTTCCCAGATCAATTACTCCCTTGAAAAAAAACTGTCCCACCACTAACCAAGAGCACAGCCTTGGCCCTTCAGCATGTAGAAAGCCTTTATTTCCATTTATCGCTCCCTAATGTGCATTAAAAATTGCACATAAGATATAATTATTGAGCTGTGTAAACCATGCATAGTGGGAAAGAGAAGAATGATGAGGTGTATCCGCCAGGCTCAGTCCACATCAGTCACCAGCTTCCTGAGCAAATTCCTTCCCCAGCTGAAGTCAACAGCAAAACTCTCAGCAGCAAGAGTTTGTTTTATTTCAGGCGCTTTTTAAAATTTTTTTTTCTTGTCCCCAAATCTGCTTTAAAGCACCGCTTTTTAACCTGAAAATTTGTCTCCACTGCGGAAAAAAGACCCCAAAACGACACCCTGATGCTCTTCAGTTAGCAAATGGTATTTTGGAGGCTGCAGTGCCGTGTCCTCGCGCTGCCACGCTGCATGCATGGACTTTCAGTCCACAGGTACCAGCTGCTGCGGCGCTGAGCACGCTGACGGCGCCGTGCCGGCTCCAGCACACGCACATGCGTGTGCACACACACGCACACACGCGTGTGCACGCACACACCCCCCCTCCCCCCGCCTCTCCCAGCATACACACAACAAAGAAACCCCGTGCCCTCTCTGGCCCCCGCAGCATCACTCCCACGTGAAACTCTGATTTATCTTAAAATAATTCTACGACGGCCTTTTGTATTCCAGATCAATTATCTGCTTTTCTGCCTATACAATGGCTATTCTCTTATCAATGTTGTTTTTCTCTCTCACCCATTCCCCCTCTTTTTCCTTCCTTTNTTTTTTGGTATAGAGGGGTGTTGTAGGGGGGGCAGGGTTGGAAGCTGCTAATTAACCCTTCAGAGTCCCTGGCAGCATCGCCACCCAGCGAAGGTGGGGCTGGGAGGAGGAGGAGGAGGAGGAGGAGGAGGAAGAGGAGGAGGAGGATGNGAGGAAGAGGAGGAGGAGGATGGGGGGGGGCGAGAGCAAAGAGAGGAAGATGACACAACAAACACGAGGCCGCAGCAGCCGGTTCCAGACACAACATCTGCAGAATGAGGCCATTTTTCTGTAACTCTAATCTCATAATTCATTGTTTGTGCGGTGTTGGTTACAGTAGCTGAAAGGGGGGATAACAGCAGGTCAATTTGGCACAGAAGCCCGTTTGAATCTGCAATGAGGGACTTGCCCACCTTCTGATGGAGCCGCTGAACTGTGGCCAGAAAGAGAGAAAATAAGCAGGAAAGCGGCTTAAAAGGAAAACCTACCCCCCCTCCCTTAAAATTAAATAAACCCGCTAGAAAGACTTATTTCTTTGAATCCGTGGGGGCGACGTGTGTTTGGCGAGCACCAGGGGCGATGCCACAGCCTTTTCCTCGTCGCTGCTGCCGTTCATTTACTTTTTGGGCTCCCGTGCAGGCGGGCTGCTGGCTTGGCTCCTGCGGCTGCCGCAGCCGGGTGCCGCGGCACTATCTGGCTCCTGCATGCTGCCGAGCCTTTTGCTCTTTTTTATTATTTTTTTTTCCTTTTTCCTGCAAGAGAAAAAAACCAAATCTTTTGTTTTTTCTACCCCTGTAACGTCGAAGGCCGCCCGAGCCCGGCACTGGCGGTTGTGCCAGAGGTGTGTTGGTTAATGTTAGCGGCTGATTACTAAACTTCTCCTTTTGAACCGCAAAAACCTAGCATGTCAGCCTAAATTAGCTAACAGCGAGGGAGTGTCCTTCTCGGTTTGCAGGCCACGGCACATCTGCTCTTTGAAGAAAGAGAATGAGCAAAATAGGGTTGGGTGGTTGGTTGGTGGTGGGGTGGTTTTTGTTGGGGTTTTTTTTGGGGTTTTTTTGATTTTTTTTTTTTTTTTGCCTCCCCTCAGCCTCCCGTTTGTGCGTGTGTTCATAAATATCCTGATGAGAGGCTGCCTCTGTGGTCGGAGTGTGGGAAGGGGGGAAGGAGGGTGGATAAAGAGCGATTCTCCGCCCGCGTGGGGGACACCCTTCCTCCCCTCCCCGCCACCTCCTCTTCCTCCCCCTCCCCTCGCCGTCTGACCTTGAGTTCGTTCTCTGCTCCCGTTCCCCTCCTCCTCCTCCCCCTGCCCGCTTGCATCTGGCATCCGAGGCAGGCTGGTGCAGCTGGGGGGCCGAAAATCCCCCTCCCGAAGAGCCTTAACCCCTGCTCCTCCGGGCGGGCTGCGCCCTGGGTGCTTCCCCCCCTCCGCCCCCAGCACAGCCCCCCCGGGAACCGGGGGCTGAGGGCTGGGAGCAGCCCCCTCGGCTCCCGGGTGTCCTGCGCTGCCGCTCAGCAACCCTAATCCGGTTGTCTTTTCCAGCAGCGTATATGGGAACAATGGGCGGCCTTGTGCTGGCCGAGGCTGCCCGTCCCCGTCCTTGCAGCTGGCGCGTCCACTGGTGCTAAGCTCCAGTGAGCAGGATCAGCTGAAACCCCCATTCCCCTTCACCCCCGTCAAGGGCTTGCCTATCCGCTGGGGCCGCTATCGGTTACACGAAACATTTGGTTCGCAATGGGCTGTTTGTGCTGGAAGGCAGAGGGCTCTTCCAGCGGCGAGCAGTGATCCTCGGCAGAAAAACCTTGCCCTGTGTTAGTTTGCAACAGTTTCACCCACACAGAAAAAGTACAATGGAGACAGATCATGCACAATGACAGGCTGCCGGCGGCTCCAGGGGATCCATAATTTATGATGTTTTTCTAACCGATCCGGTTTTGGATTTCACAAGCAGGCCTGTTTCCTTCCCATTTGTTGCTTCCTTCCGTCCTCGTTTCGAGAAATGGAACGCCGGGCTCAAAACGAGCGAGAGCGGCGGCGGCCGCCCGGCTCTCCTGGGTGGCTGTGCTTGCACGGGGTGGTGGGTGGGGGTTCCCCACCCTCGCTTCGCCACCCTCAACTTATTACAGGGAAAGGAGAGTGCCCTGACACACACCTCTTGCCATATCTCAGCTTCCTGATGAGCGGCGGCAGCCCGCACGCTGCTGCCCTGAACCGCTTTCAGGTTCACCAGGTCACCCAGTAAAAGCAGGTTACCAGGACTCCCAGCAATTGGCTGATTAAAGGTAAGGAGGTTAATAATGGCTTTTAAGGATTGTTCTTACTCAAATAAATAAGAATCAAAACTTAATCTGCTCTATCGGCCGTAATCTAGCCATCGCTCCCTTGCCAGAAATAGATGTACCAGGGCAAGATGTGGGCAGCCAGATGCCACCTCTGCAGCGAGCGTGCGTGCCATCAGCCACATCCAGACATGGAGCTGTGGAGCTACGTGGGTTTGACCTCAGCGCCTGGGGAACCCCCCAGTTTCAGACCTGGAGCTGGATTTTTGGCTGAAGTCCATCCCCGCCGCAGTCCCGCCTGCTCCGTGGCCACGCTCCCAACCTCCCCGTGCCCGTTCAGGAGGTCACCCGGGCAGAGGCAGGGAAAGGACCCCTTCCAATGTCCCCTCGCCCCACACCCTGTCCACGGGCTGGTCGGTGAGGGGTGCGGGGCTGCACGCCCCCAGCCCCGCGCCGCGGCCGCCCGCCCTGCTGCAGATGGCTGGGTCATCCGGGTGGTTTGCAAATGACCAAGTAAGGTTAAAACCACAGTCACTGTGGTTACTGGCGGCTGTGATTAGTCACACAGTAAGTGATCCAATTATAGCAACCCCCCCGTGCAACACCCCCCACTTCATCTGTTTAAAAGGACAAGCCCAGGCCTCCCTTAACTCGATTTCAGCAGGGGTTTATATCCGAAAGAAAAAGGAGCCTGAAGTTGGAACGGGAGAGGTGGGGGGCCGGGGGAGCAGCGGCGAGGTTTTGGTTTCAAAACCTGCCATGGCTCACTGTGCCGGGAAGCCCTGCTTGTCCCCACGCCGGTGGCTATGGACAGGCATCGGCTGAAGTGAGGCAGCTTTTGGGGAGGTGGGGGCCCTGCAGCTGCCGGGGGCGGGTGGCAGAGGGTATGAACTGCTGCGGTGGTGTCCACCACGTGGCCTCAGCAGGTTGGTCCATCTCCTGCCACCACGGTCTACTGACCCTGAGGCTGCTCTCCTGCTGCTTCCCACCTGGACCGCTGCGCAGCTCACTTTCCTTTTTTACTTTTTTTTTTTACAAAAAGGGATTTCAAGCAATTTCAAGGACTCCACCTGGTTCGCCTTGCAAATGGCTGTGGTTTTCAGTAACGCATTTCCCCTTTTGCCTGGCCCAGGCCCTCCCACAGGCAGGCAGAGGAAGGGGATGAGGGGGATGCGGCCGCTGGCCCCATCCATCCTCCTCTCCCCCAGCTGGCGCTGGGAGCAGGTGACGGGCACCTGCGTCCCTGCGCCACCGGGTGCGCCCCCCGGGCCCCCTCCCCGGCGGCCACCGAGGCGGTGCGAGGGGCGGGTGGGATGCGGGGAGGGAGGGGAGGCATTAATTTGCTGCCGTGGCAGTTGACAGTGCCTGCCTGCAGAGCGTGGAGATGGACACCCCAAGCCATTGTCCTGCCTGCAGGAGCCTGTGCCATGTGAATCCTGCCGGCATCCTCTGGCGGAGCCCTCTGCGGCAGGGCACGCCGCTACTGCCACCAGTCACTGTTATTTATTGTCTTTTTCAGTGCGGAGCAACCCCTTGGGGCACACGAAGGCTCAGTAACACCGATCCTGTACCAGATCCTTCCCCACCCCTCCTTGCACACGTGGGTTTTCTGGCCACGCAGTGCTCAGGTGTAATCACCCCAGCTGAGGGCACGCGTACGCACGCTTCTTTAGCAGGGGGAGAGTTGAGAAATGGCTAAGGCGGATCTGCAGCTGAACAATAACGCCACAACTTTGAGCCCATGCTGCCGACTTTCAGCCCAGCGCACGGTTTTATGGCTGAGCTGTAAATCTTTGGGAAACCATCTAATGGAGACCCCAATCCTTTGGTGTGGTGTTTGCTGCAGCGTTTGCGGGCTGAGCTGTTACAGCCCCAGCCCTCCTCCTTCTTGTGGATGCGGCCGCTTTGCTCCCAGCAATGGGCTTCACAGCTCCATCTCAAGCACAGCTTGGGTTTTATCTGCTCAGGGCTGAAGAAACACCCACAAAAGCTGAGGGCTCTGTCCCAAAGGAGAACAAGCGAGGGATGGGAGGCTGCGGACTGACCCTGCCTCAGCAGTGTGCTGTGGGGTGGCTTGGGGGGTCTGTCAAGACCCTGCTGGGAAAAATCTCCCCTTTTTAATTAGGGGGAACTCCATGCCTCCTGTTATGGCCGTTCACTGTCCGCATGCTGATAAATCACTGCTGGCTGAGGGCACTGCTGTCTGGGGGCTCATACAGCAATTTGCAGTGAGTTTCTTGGCCTTTCAGGGCAATTGCTGTGAGACACTATCCAGCCTTTCTGAAGGCAAGATAGATGCAGGCACCTCCCTCTCTGCCCACCAGATTTATTTCCTAATACATTTTGGTTCAGCATGTTCTTGACTCCCTGAGTAACTGGGAACTTCCTTGGAGGTCTTCCAACAGGTTTCCTCCGTTACGTTGCTTGCAAGCTGACGTTGCCTTCCTGCTTGAACTTGCCTGCTTTTCCCATCTTCTCCCTCCCCTACCTATCTTCCTGCTTGTTGGAAGGGTTTCTTCCCACTCCTGCCTCCAGCCCTCCCAAGCCAAGCCAAGGAAAACTTCCTCTCTCCCCACTTCCATTGCGATACAACCACTTGTCAAGTGCAAGAAGTCCCCGTCTTGTTGGAGTCTGGTGCTTCAGCTGCAACACCCGCTGGGGTGCACCACAGAGATGTGGAGGACCCCGTCTACCTACTTCTTCTCGTTCCACCCATCCTCCTGGCCTCCGGGACAGGGTTCAGCAAAACAGCACCAGCACAATAAAATATTGTAGTCCCTTCTTGAACCGGTGCCAGCTCCAATACCAGCATCGCAGCCTGGGTAAGCAGCAGCAGATGTCCAGGGCCTCGGAGAGCCATTTCCCAGCGGAGGAGAAATGAATGACATAAAGTGTAGGTGAAGGCGGTCCAGCCACAGCTGCCGCGGCGGCCAGAGATTGGGCTGAGCAACAGCCTTCTCGCGTCCGCGAGCGCAAGGGTGAAGGGGCCAAGGGAGGGCTGGGGGGAGGAGGGGGTACCCACCTGCCTCTCGCAGGTCCCCTCGGCTCAGGGCACTTGCTCCTGAGGGCACCACTTTTGCTGCAGAAAGAGAGTCATGTTCTCATCAAGGTTAGGAGCATCCATGGCTGGATCCCAGACCTGACACCCAAGCAGGTTAAAACATGCTGGGTTAAACAAATTCTGAGCATTAGTTATTTTCTAGTTGCCAACATGTACCCATCCACCAGTGAGGCTAACCAGGCTGCGTGAGCCCTTTTTCCCAGCACGGCTGGCCCCTGCCTCAGGATCTGCTTGTAACTAGGACAGGGAGCAGTCGAAAAACTCCTCTGGTCCTTTGCAGTGTCTTGAAGTTGTACAGCCTCTGCACAGAGCAGCACTCAGCAAAAATGCCGGGTGCACCTTCCCAAGACCAATTGCACATGAAGCAGCAGGACTGGGATGGCAGCGTGTAACAGGCACCCAGTATAAGTCCTGCCCGTGGGGCTACAAGGACTGTCAGAAATGTCACTGTTAGTGTTGTTTATTGTTTGCACACCAATGAGGTGTAGAAGCGATTCCCAAGGATAAGGATTACATTTTCTCCATATCTTGGCAGAGCTGGTTTCTGCTAGTAAGTGGTGCAAATCTTGATCCAAAAAAGTCCTTGATAGGCTGGGTTCGAGTTCTTCATGAGTAAAGAAGTGAAAAGAGAAACAAAACAATTTTCTTTAATGAATGGAAGAAAGGGAAGAAATTCCCAAATAAGTATAAGCATGTTTACAGTGACTCCCACTGTTTTATGCCTGTGACCCTGGGTCAGATGTGGGGTTTTGTATATATCCATCTGTAAGTACATAATACACTTGTCATAGATGAGATCAGCTCTGATGTATTTTTCTGGCAGCTTCGGAGCCATCATATTTTCAATGTTTTGTCCAGTCAATCACATCTCAAATGGTGGGGTTTCCATTACGTCCTTCCACCGTCTTGTAGGAGCTCTTTGTTAGGACAGTTTCTCGATGTTTGCAGTAACTCTCTGGGCAGAGAAAGATGAGCCTTGTTTGCGATACGCCTAAAGATGACCTGGTTTATTTGTATTAACTGGATGCAAAATGTAATCCCTCACAGTTCTCCCTGGCTCTTATCAACCTGACTTGCACGGATCAAGGAGCACATACCTTCGTGGCCGAGGACGATGCTGTGCAGAACCTGAGCAGCCGTCCTCACTGACTGGAGGCAACAAACCCCTGCTGGCTCACCAGCCCTGCTGGGTGCATCAGCCTGGGATGAGCAAGACACCTGTGCTACATCCAGCACCAGATGTAGCTCCCTGGGAACCGGCCAGCGCGTCTCTGCTGTGGGTGCAGATGCCCACTTAATGGCACTGCGAAGGTGGTGTCAAGCTCAGACAGGGTTCCCCGAAGCACCGAGGGACAGGTGGCACAGCTGTGAGAAGCGTGTAGCCCTGAGGTCTTGCTAATGGGCAGCTACAGGCTTGCTAGTTGCTTTCCTTCCTTGCAGGAAGGTTTCCCCGGGCTTGGAAACCAAGGTGCTTTTAATGCGTCTTTGCAGGCATCACCAGATGCTCTCAGGGTCTGCCCCACAGTTTGCACGCTCGCTGGTCCCCTGCTTTCGATCAGGCTGTCCCTGCAGGTAGCGTGTGCGTCAGCAGCCCGTCTCCTCCTTCCTGCACCTTCTCCCTCACAGCAAGACCCAAATACAAAGTGTACATCCACTGTAGGGTCCTCTCCCGGTGTCAGTTCACCTAGGCTGGCGAAGACACTTTGCTGATGAGTTTCTGCTGGGGGACACCAGACCCTGGATGTGGATCTTGGTGCCTGAGCCCTACCTGTGGGGCTGCTTAGGTTAGTGCTTGCGCGCTGCCCCGCCAGCGGCACCAAACTCCTTCACCCGTTTTTATGGCACTAGCCTATGCTGAGGTAGGATCCTCATAGAAAGGGGGTAGCATCTGCAGTAACATACACATGTAAATACTCTGGCGTATCAACATGTAAATATTTTTCACACCAGCACTGTTCCCGCTAGCTTTGCCTGTCTGTCTGTCTGTCCATCCCTGCCTCTAGCAGCCGGACTTGTCCCCACTCCCATTCTCTGTTGGCTGCGACTGAGGTAGCTGGGGGTCAGTTTTCTCCCCAGATACCCACAACGGCGTGGGACTGCTGGGAAAGTGATGTTGTCCCCTGGCCGTGCCAAGGCCCAGCGTAACTGTGTCGCTGGGTTCAGGGAAGGCACATGTGGCATACAGTGAGTGGGGAGGACATTTACGAGAGAGCAGAGAGCGACCTGGCAGAGCAGGCAGTGGGGATGCTGGTCTGCCCACGCGTGCTCCCCGGCAGCAGTCCTCCTCCCTTTGTTTTTTCCCTCCTCCTGCCAGACTGCGTGAACTTGAAATATTTTAGCGTTTCAGCACGTGGCTTCCAGGACCATATGACCACCGCATTTTGAAGAGAGGAGCGTGTGTGTGTCCCTGCGCTTTTTCTCGAGACCCCACATTTCATACATCAACTGCAGCGGAAAAGGGGAACCTGCACCTCCTTCCTTCCCTCACCATCCGCCTCTCTCCCTGTCCCGGAGTCACCACACAAGGCAGGGCAGGGCAAGGCAGGGCTGGGGGAGGTGATCCCCCACTCTCCCTCCCTGATGGTTTTGGCAAGAAGACATGGTAATACTCCCGCTCCCACCAGCCCTGCCTGTGCACTCACACGTATTTCCTCTCACATGCACGCTCCCGCCATGGCCCCGGCAGCTGCTCTCTTTTATTCCCTCTATTTTAGGCTACTCGATGGTCACCATCATGGCTGTGTCTGCGGGGGAGGCCTTCAGAGGTGCTTCCCCATGCACGGATCGGGGCAGGTGCTGAGCAGGGCTTTCAAAAGCACCCTGTCCCTCCTGACTTCAAGGGGAGCGCAGCACGCTGGCACCTTTTCTACCCTGATCTGCATCTTTTGTACTGAGCACTGAATTTCCCTAGGATTATTTTGGTGTCCTCACCCTGCTTGTCTTCTCAATCACTGACGTGCAAGCCAGCTCCTATCTGCGGTAAGGCCACATAATGGTGTTAGCAGTTAACACCAAGCCTGGGTAAATACACCCTGCCCCTGAGTTGGGCTGACTTGCTTGGCTTGGCTCCGGGCTGACCACGGCTGCTTGGTCTCCGGTGAGGCTGGAGCATAAGCAAGGCAGGCTCCTATCTGCTGTTCATGTCTTACTGGAACTCAGGCAATTTATATTAGCCTAAGATAGGTCCTCGTTGGCGTGCGCTGTACAGAGCAAATGTTTGCTCTGTGATTCATGATTTGGGAAAGTGTGAAGGGTATGCTCAAAAAGAGCTCCTCCCCCCTCTACCCAATTAGTTTCCCTGTCACATTTTTTTCCAGTCTTTATTATTATTTCAGTGGTTTCGAGCTTATTAAAAGTCTTATAATATGTGGGGTTATTACGTAAAGCCTCAGGTCCTGGAGTCTTGTGAATGCACAGGAACTGCTGCTTTCAGTGCAAGAATAAACAAAGCAAGAATGAATTTCAGCTTTCTATAGCCACAAAGACATGCCAGAGCACTGAACACCTCTCAGTCACCCCAAATGTCAGCGAAGAGAAAGCTAGTCTTTTACACTGAGGTGGACTTAAAAATGCACGTCCTCCTTTTCACTTCACTTTCTGGGGCTGAGACCTCATAGTTTCTGCATGGTCATCCTGCGTTTGCCCCATTTTTGGAGTAGTGTGAGGAAATGGCCATGAGCAGCAAGGACGTGGCCATGGTGTAGTGAGGGGGTGGCCTTGGAGCAGTGTGGAGGTGGCCATGGTGCAGTGAGGGGGTGGCCATGGAGCACTGTGGAGGTAGCCATGGCGCAGTGAGGGGGTAGCCATGGTGCAGTGAGGGGGTGGCCCTGGAGCAGTGCAGAAGTGGCCGTTGTGCAGTGAGGAGGTGGCCCTGGAGCAGTGTGGAGGTGGACATGGTGCAGTGAGGAGGTGGCCCTGGAGCAGTGTGGAGGTGGCCATGGTGCAGTGAGGGGGTGGCCCTGGAGCAGTGCAGAAGTGGCCGTTGTGCAGTGAGGAGGTGGCCCTGGAGCAGTGTGGAGGTGGACATGGTGCAGTGAGGAGGTGGCCCTGGAGCACTGTGGAGGTGGCCATGGAGCACTGCAAAGGCAGGAGCTGCTCCCTGGGCATGGAAGAAGGAAAGGACCCCTCCCCTCCTAATGGATTCCTTCAGATAAAAGAGCCCCAGCTACCTTTCTTCCCTGTAATGGCCCCTGAGGCTAATGTCTTAAAGAGGAAACAAAAGGATTGCTTTACATCACACAAGTGGGGCAGGAGCTCAGTGGGGAAAGAAGCACTTGAGTGATGCAGCACTGCCAGGGCTCCAGCAGCAGGATGGAGGCCAGGGGGAGGGGTGCAGCTGGCCCTAACTTGGGCTTTGCTGTGTGGCCTCTTGGTATTAAACCCTCCATTAACCCCTTCTCTGCTGCTCTGGTGTCCATGTCCTCCGGGATGGCTCTTCTGACCTGGGACATTCAAACAAGCGGGGGCATTAGGGCAGGACAGCGAAGCGTTGGCGTTTCATGGGCTTAGCCAGCAACGGAGGTGCACGGTCCGCAGCGGTTAAGCCAGCCAGAAGCGGCGATAATAATACTAAAAAACCCAAAGGAATTTTGCAGTAAGACCTTCAAAATGATGGCAAGCGGTAAACACAAGGGAGCTTGAAAAGCCGAACTCACAGGGCAGCCGGAAAGGCGCTTCCTACGGAAGAGGGGTGTTGGGCGAGCGCAAAGCCGGTCATGGGCAGCCTGCAGCTTCCAGCGGCTCCAGCTGTGCCGCTCATCCTTTGTCTGCTCTCTGGCAGCTTCCCGAGGGGAGGGCAGAGCAGGTGTGACAGCCACCGAGGGAGCCCCAGCAGCCGCAAATCCGGGTGGTCGGTCGGTCAGTCGGACGCCAGGGGCTGCGGGCAGGAGCTGGATGCAGCAGGTCCGCTCCTCTGAGGAGGATGCTGCTGCTTGTGCTTGTGACCGGCTCCGTCAGGCTTTGTGTCCCTCTGGCTTTATGTGGCTGTTGACTTTATCAACCAGCTGCTCTGGCAGTGGAAATTTTCCACGCACGGTCCCTGCGCAGCACCTTCCGCCTGTCTGTTTTTGGCAGGGGGTTGTGGAGGAGAGATTGCTGTAGGGAAAATAAACTGGCAAACAAAGTAAAAGAGACACCTTTGATTAGCAGCTAATAGAAGAAAATCGACTCTTTTGGACCATCATCCTCCTTGCCACATTGGATCAGAATGATTCTCTGTCAGTGCCCTGGTTTTGACCCTGCCCTACTCCAGTTTCTTTGGTTTCTTTGCAGGAAGATACGGGGAAGTGGGCTAATCAGCATCTCCTCCAGGAGCATCCTTCTCACCCCTAGCATCCCCACTTCCTCACATCCCTGAAGCGTGACCTCCCTCTGCCTGTGCCAAACTCATTTTGCAAGGCATGGGGGTCTTTTGTGCCTGAATTTAACGTGTTTAAAGAAAGGCAGGTGATGTTTGAAACTTGTCCTAATATGGTTCCCACTGATGATAAATGTTGTGCTTGGCTGAATATGAAGCAGCTGAAAAAAAGCCTCGGTGGCTGGCTGATGTGGTCTGCTAAGACTTTCAGCCTTGGAGGGCAGGTCTGTCCCCTCTGTGACATTACGGAGCATGCAACTCCCCTTCAGGCCTGAGAGCTACCCCGGCTGCTCCCAGGAAAGCTTACCAAAGGAGGATCTCATCCCGCCCTTGAAACCCATATGAATTACAGATAAAGTGAAAAATAATAAAAAATTAAGAAAGAAAACAAATAAAACCCAATCCTATTTTAACAGCACGGCCAAGGGAGACTATTGGGTGCTGAAAATGGCATATCCCCAAGGAACGAGCACCATCTTTTCAAAGGTGCAGCTCTCCCAAAAGCAATAGGAGCAGCATCTGTGCATAGAGCTTTTAAGTTTGTAATTTGCCTGTAATTTCTCCGCAATCACCAATATTCTGCTGGGATTCTAGGGTGCTTATTTTTAACATGTGTTTTCTTTTCCATTGCAAAGGCCCAACTCTCTCTCTGAAAGCCCATATGCTCCTGTCCTGTTTGACTTTAGCGTGCAGGAAATGGCCTCTGTCCAATTAGCAGCATGGGAATTAGCATTGCTCGAAATTCGCTACTCCCCACTGTATTCCCCTCTGAGAGCGCTGAACTTCAGTGCTCAATTTTCTCTCTTTCTCTCTCTCTCTCTCTTTTAAACAGCACCACAAAGATTGAGTGCATAGGAAGCTGTTAGAAAAGCACTGTTAATACTGAAGTCAGGAGGTACAGCTGTTAAATTCCTAGTGATATAAGCTCAGAGGTATTTCAGGTGAGTTGTGTTTTCAAGTTGCATTTTTTTCTAGCTTAGTATGTATAATTAATCTTGTAAGATGTTAATAGTGTTGGCAGTTCTTGCAATTTATCGTGAAATTGTAACATTTGATACTTTACCGAGGCTGGAGCCTCTGGAGTCCTGTGAATAACAGAAAAATCCCAGTTTTAGCACCCTCTTGTTTGTGAAAAGCATGCTGAGCATCATCAAAGTGCAAATGGGAAATGTAAAATAAAGAAACAATCACAATTCCATACATACACATATACATATATGTATATGTAACATAAATGTATATGTTTTTACATAAATCATTGTTTTTAAAGCCAACTGTATGATATTTTACTGGGGTGGGGACAAAGCAACGCATACATGCTCTTTGTATGCTCAGGATTGACATTTCTGCGTGAACACGGTGAGTCATAAAAAGGAGGGATTCATCTGAGATAACATAATTACAATACCTCATTTTTAATGTCCTGCGCTCGAGCTTTTACCAGTGTGACTTTAATGTGATACATTTCTGTGACGGTGCATATTTACTGTATAAAAGAGCTAGCTAGCACTCTTTTGCAATGAATGCAAAGCATGCAAAGGAAACTTTTTATTTAGGCTGCTGGACACAGACCAAAGCTGTGGTTTTTCCTAGCTGTCTAGCTCCCAGACTGACTCTCACAGTGGGTGCCTAGTGTCTCTGTAATGGGTTTCTTGAAGTCCTGGCCTGGAGTAGGCAGTTACAGATCAGAGCGAAATGCTGACTGCATTACATATAGCTTAACTTTTTTCACAGCAATTTTGAAAAAAAAATTCTTTAAAGCACTCTTTAAAAAGTCGCAATGAAAAACATGTCTCGTGTGCGAGGCAGTAAGTCCCTGCTACGTCTTCTGCTATTTGTCCACAATCACAGACAAAATTAAACGTCATTATTAGCATGATTTAATTATCTTGTGCCAAGCAATGTCTGCTAAGGCCAGGCTGCAGTTGCACTGGATATTCTACAAAATGACTTTCAGGCGTAGGGCCTAATATCTATGTTATAAGCCACGGCAACTGGGAGAAACTGATGGAAAGGCAGAAAAACATGTTTAGCCTGAGAACAAATTGGGTGGGGGGACTACGCTCCTCTCTCCTCCTCTGCCAGGAAGCCCTTGAAGGTACGTGGTATATCAGAAGATGTTTAGGGAGTCAAACTTCTTTCCTGTATTCACTGGGCCAGAAGCATGTGTGTTTGGTGTTACCAAACACTGATAACTGGTTCTCTCTTATCTCTAGATGGAAAGCTGGGCAGGGCCTACACGGACACAAAACACAGGAAGCACACCTAGATGCTGCAAGAGAAGTCAAGATTTCCAAATGTCTTTTCATTCTGAGCTGGAACAAAGAGAAAATGTTTTGCCCAAAGAGGGGAGAAGGAATCAGCGAGCTCGCTGGCTTTGACCTGTATGGCAGGAGGCTCACATAGCGCTCTTGGGAATACACAACCCCTCAGTAAGGTGTAAATGGTGTTGAACCAGGAAGAGTTTGGCCACATGAGAAGACAAGGTAGTGTGACCAGGAGATGGTAGCTGGATGGCAAAAGTAAATGGGAGATATTCGTGGTGGTCTGCAGGCAGCCCAGAGGCCCATTTTCCATGACGAGGAACTCTTGCTCTATCATTCAGTGATGGGAAATTAATTAAGAGAGCCCTAGGAAAGAATCTGGACAGAAGTGCTGTAAGGCAGGCCTGAGAGACACCAATAGCCTTTGGAATAACACTCTTTTCCTTGATATTCAAGAAAGAATTATTTCTGGTTTTGTTTGAGGAAGAAACTGACTTTTATTGATACATTGTTTAGCCAAACTAGGACCATGGGCAGGTACTATCCAAGATGTATAAAATAAGAGTCACTAATATTTATAGAGGTCCCTGGCAGGCTATGGCTTCATCTCAGTGTTTGACAACAAAAATTCTTTGGTCAGTGTAATTGCATCCCACCTGTGTCGGGGTTTGAGCTGCTGATTTATACAAGTAGCATGGACCAATTCCCATGTTGTCCTTTCCTAAGAAGACCTTGGCATGTTTGCTAAGTCCTGCACAGCGTGAACCTCATAGTGTCCCAGGAATTAGTTATTATAACACCATGGTCCCATTTAGACATTTTTGTAAAAGGATTTTCTTCAAATCTAAAGCCCGCTTATGGGTCATCGTCCCTCAAATGGGCACCTGATTGCAGTGTAAGGAGCCTGTTATCCTCTGTCCTTCCACTTTTGAGGGCCAGTGACCTAGCTGGACACAAGGGCCATCCCCAGGTGCCCGGGATGGCATTTTGCCTCTCATGAGCTGTGTGACAGGAGGTGTTATTGTTGCTCTGGTGTGACAGCAGTGAGGGTGGTGGGTGGCCTGGCGTGCTGGGAGTGTGTATGTCCTCCCCACGTGTGAGGGTGCTGGGGGCAGGATTGCTCCGCCGGTTCCCCTTGGGATCAGTGGCTCAGCATCAACCCTGATTACCGAGACCTGGCGCGGGGGCGTTGGGTCCTCCCTTAATTAGCCGTGGCCTGTGGTCATTGACAGACTCTCAGCCATTTTAATGAAAAGATGTGTGTTCTAACAGCGACCTTGATCTAACCGGGAGGTGCCAATCACAGGGAGAATGACTGTCATAACAATCATCACCGGCACATCGGGGACCTCAGGACCAGCGGAACGGCAGGCAGCACTGCTCACAGCCGCCGCGGCTTTCCCGCAGCAGGTTCGAGGAAGCCCCCGAGCCCCGAGCAAGGGAATTTAGATTTTCCTTCCCACCACGTGCTCGGGTCCTGGTCTGAGGAATTGTGTCTTCTGTGGGGTCTTACTGAGTTTTACCCCTCAGTCACTGCACAAATGTCTCCTCTATCCCTCCTCTGCTCCTGCTGACCCTGTCCTCCAGCAGCCTGGGCTGGCTGTGCCCTAGCTCCGGTGCAGCCTTGCCCACCGCTGCAGCACCCCGGGGCTCCATGCCGGGACAACCTTCCTCTGGGGGTCCCGCGCAGGGGCTCCCGCTCCCTCTCCCCGAAACCCCTTCTTTGTTCTGCACCTTCATTCCCTATTCATGTGATCACCTCGGTGCGATGCTGTCTCTCCTTCCCTGACTCCGCAGGAATCAGCGGTAGCTTCCCTCTCCATCTGCCGCTGCAGAAGGCTCCTGGGCTGTGCTCTGCCCTTCCCCCAGTATTTGTAGTTCTCTCCCTTCCTCCTCACCCTCTCCTCCCCCTTCCCTCCCCCCAGCAAAAGTCCTCAAGAGTCAGCTGTCACTTGTTTTTATTTTCTCCTGGCTCCTGTAGCACGGTCACATCTGACTTGCCTGCGCTATTCCTCCGTGGCTGGGGAAAACCGTGGCCAACTTTTGCCTGGTGTCAGTTTAGCAGCCTGGGCCTCCTCCTCCTCCTCCTCCTTCTCCTCCCTCCGGGTCGTGGAAGCCGTTGCCGCACTGTCTCCCCTCCTTTCTCATCATGGCTGGGCTGCAGCTGGCGTGACTGGTTTCAGCAAATCTGGGGCCCCCTGCGAAGCTGCTCAATTGAGTTTGCCTCCCCCTCTCCTCCCCCTGCCCCTGCCAGGCTCGGGAGGGTCTGTGTGACTTTTCCCCCTCCCCTCGGCAGAGACGAAGGGCAGCCTGAACGGGAGATGGAGCCGGGAAGGCTGGTGGCGGTGGATGGGGAGCTCACGGCAGCGCCTCTCGGGATCAAGGGAGGGTTTTTCGAGGTCCCCTCGCTGCAGCCCTGGAGGTGCTTGCTGCCGCTTGGGGCTCGGCCAGAACAAAGCACCGGTGGCTCCACCAGCACGCCAAGGGCGAACAGCCATCCCTGCTGCCGGGCTCCAGCACGCTTCGGCCATCCCACAGCCCCATCCCTGTACTGCCCAGCCGGGACCCTCAGGATCCCCCAGTCCTTAATGAATTGACCCTTTCCTGCTTTCCTGCTTATCCTTTTACGATTGCCCTGGGGCATGGTTCATTTTATTCCCTCCTTTAATGAGTCAAAGGGGTCCGGTTGGAGGCTTTCCAAGACTAAGCTTCCTGCGTTTCTATACCCTTTCTACAAACTTAATGAATATGCCACCAAAAAGCTCATTAGATGTAATGTCAGTTCTATTTCTGGTGCTCCCTCTTGGAGACACCGTGTCCTGCGCTGGCAGGGAGGTGAACCCAATGAGAGCCACAAATAAATACCAAACTCCTCCCGTCCCTTCTTTTCTGTCCTTCCCTTTTCCATGCTTAAACAGGAGCGAGGGGAGATTCACGAGCTCTCCTAACTTCTCCTCTTGCTGTTGATTTACCCGAGATCATCTTCCCTCAGACTAAAACTGATATCTGCTGTGGCAGCGGTGTGTGGCAGGGAGGTGAGAAGCGAGGTGGAAGCGGAGCCTTTAGAGAGCGATGCAAACCACGGTGCTTCTGGGAAGCAATCAGCCCTGTTTACTGCAGGTGAATCAGAGCTCCATGACTGGTGAATCACTGGAGTATTTGACATGTCAGAGCAGTGGAAAATGATTCACTGAAGGTTTGATCTCTGGAGAACAGGGTTTTTTTTTTCCCCTACCAAGGAAATTTGGGAATGCTTCAGGGTTTGTTTGGGTCCCCCCCTCCCTTCCAGGGAAACAGGCATTGACAGAGACAGACAGGCAGAATGGAGAGGGAGAAAAAAGAAATTTAAAGATGCAGTTAGTTGGTTGCGACCAGTTCCCTCCTGCTGTGTGTCGTTGGCTATTGCTTGTCACATACACGAGAGTTGCAACCAGTCGCCAGGAAGGGAGAAGCAGCCAAAGGCGGAGGATGTGGTTACTCTGGAATATATTGTATCTCTGCTAGAAAGTTGCAAAATACCTCCTACTTACCTTGTGATCCCCTTGAACCCTACTGAAAGGTGGAGGAGAGAAGTTCTTTTTCTGCCTTTGTATTTCACTTTCCACAGATGTATTTTTCAATGTAACTTTATTTTGTCATCTGCATTACGATCATCTGGCGAGGCAAGCCTTCTATTTTGGGAATGAGTATTCTCAGCTCTAGGAATCGTAAAATGTAATATGGCTTTTGATGCAGCAGGAGCACTAACGCCCTCATAAAAAATCCTATTTATGTTTGAATTTGAACAAGGTATTACAATGATTTAAAGGGTACAAGTCAGAAGTATGCCAAGATTAGTGGCCTCCTATTGGTCTTAATCTTGTTCCCTTACCATTTTCAAAGATATATTAATAGCTTCAATTTTTAATTTGAATTTTCCTTCCCTTTAAGGTATCATTAAGTTGAAAGGTGCAAATGAATGACACTGGTAATTTGGTCTTTTTGAATGTCTGTGCCTAGTATTGGAGGGTCAGATGTTTCCAAGTTGCTTTCCCATGTGGGTATCAGTTGTAGGGTAGATTGTGTCTTGTACTTCCAGGGGTGCGGAGGAGGCGACAGTGGCCGTGAGTCACCTTTAACTTTCTAGGCTTTCTCTTTCTAGGCTGTTTCAGGGCTGGAGCAGCCCCCTGTTACTTACTTTTGTCCACTTTCTTCAGTGCATGTCTCAGGAGACAGCAATGTACTCGCTGGGTACGACCCGTTGGTGTGAATGCGGATCACGGGACGGGTCCCCAGTTTGCAGAATGAGGCCGCCCACCATGAGCACGTGCAGACAGAAGTACACTTTTGCAAAGTACCTGCTCTAAAAATGATGCTACCTAGATACTAATAACAGTTTCGTTCTGTATTTTGCATTGTTATTATTTTATTCTAATTAATACTGTGATGCATAAAAGCTTCTTGCACAATTAAAATGACGAAGTAATAATATAGAAGATGGGAATCTCTAGAGCTAAGGGACAAAGGGAAGTAGCAATTAGTGGAGCTATCTTTAGCTCTTTGGCCCTTTGCAAGGACAACAGAGAGCTATTTAATATGGGGGTTGGGAAAACGCTGTTTAAAAAAAAGTCTACTAGGAGAATACTCATGCACTAAGTTGCCTAGTTCTCCCATGTTCTCCCTAGCATCTATTCACTTCTAAAATAGCTCCGCGTTTCTTAGTTTTTTAAGATGAAACTGTCTTATATCCCTTAACCTTCTCTCCTCTGAGGGAGACAGAAATTCTACCAGGAAGCCCCACAAGAGATTAGCACTACTGAAATACTCACCACCATAGCTACCACCTCCTTATTTGTCTAGGAGCATGCTGTGTCTGGCAGCTGGTAAGAAAATAAATAAATAAACCCCAGGAATCAAATTCCCGAGGAATCTGGTCATTTCAAGGTTCCTCTATAGATTCACAGGTTTTAAAGGCCAGAAGGGACAGTTATATTCTGACCTCTGGTGCAACATAATCCATTGAATTTCTCCTAGTATTGCCGGCACTCAGCCATATGAAATGAGTTTGTGCTCTTTAAAATCCTCTCCTCAGCTCTAGTCTCTTCTCTCAGACAATCCCCTCTTACCCCTCGCGCTCTCCTATTCAGTCCTGCATACGCGGGTGAGGGTGTTTGCAGGTCTTGTAACCGTAGCAGCCCTGGAGCAGGCTGTATTTTACGTTAAAGCAGCACGGTGCGATCCCTTTAACCTGTGCTCGCTGCTTCACCTCTGAGCCTGCACGCAGCATTTCAGCCCGGCTCCCAGAGAGAGGGACAGCCTGTGCAGATATAAGGCAGATATCTCCTCTCTGGGTCCCCTTCACCGAGAGGTTTTAGGGCAGTGTTTTTTCCCCGGCAGGGAGGAGGGATGGTACCTCTGCCAAATGGCTGGAGAACAGTAGAACCGCAGCTGGAGGCTGGCTGGGCTGGAGCCCCCATGGCACGCCTCAATACAGCCTCGGAGGGGGAGGCTGTATTTTCCCTTTATTTATTCCTGTGACGGCCGATCTGGGGCTGGCCTGCCTCTCGTGGGGACAGTGGCAGCCCGTGCCCAACCCGGCTCTTGGATCTGCTCCACGTGGGGTTGGGAGCACATCAGTGTCGGAGGAGCAGGAAACCTCCTCCGGGCCCAGAGTGGGCAAAGCTGAAACCCTGCGACAAGCAGAGAACGGTTTTTCCGCGGCTGCAAAGGCTGGGAAGGGGACCTGGGTGGAAATCACTGGGCTGGGCAGAGCAGGGGCAGAGTGCCCTTGGCCCTGAGTCAGAGCAGCCCTCCCGGCACACCTGGGCGGAAGCGATGACTGATTCCTGTAAAGGGGCTGAGTAACTCGTTTGTTTAGTCAGAGGCTTATTACCTCCCCGGGAGGGTGGTCACAGCCTGGCAGCTGCCTGCAGCCTGGCAGAAAGAAGGCTGTTAACGAAGGGAGGGCTGAAGCCCCAGCGCGTCTCGGAGGTGGGCAACCGGCAGCGGCTGCTCTCTGTGCTTGCCACGGCAGCGGCGCTGGCGTTCACCGCCCCACAGAGGAGGGCTCAGCCCGGCTCCCTCTCTGCAAACGTTAAACCGCTTCTCGCCCCCTTCAGATTCTCCTGCGATGAATCCCACTTCCACACGGGCTTCACAGGTTTAGCGGGAAAGTCTCAACTGAGATTCTCTCTGTATCCTCAAACGCTCCGGGGGTGAAACACGCATTCTGCACACTGAATCGGCAAGAGTGGCTTTTTGGCCGTGCTTTACACCTGCCCGAAATGGTGAAGTTTTTTTGGAAAGCAGCAGAGTTAGGCATACATCAAGCAAAGATCTGCTCCTCTACCCTTCTGAGTGTGCCAGAGCTCCTGCTTTACCCACTTTACCCACTGCCTTCAAATACACGTTCCCTCAACGTGAGGCTCAAGCCTCACCTCTTAGAGCCAAGCGATCACAAGGGGCTGCTCTTTCTTTTTTTCGGTCTGTTTATTTACTTACCTATTCGTTCAGGGCAGATGTCTAGCTATTCTAGCTGGGCAGCAAAGCTTGAAGGCTCAGGCCAGGGAGCAAATAAAAAGAACCCCAACTGTATTATTTCAAAAAAAAATCTCATGATCTGTTAAGCGTGTCTCCCTGTCTGCTGAGGACCCGGCTGGTGCTTTTGGATGGATTGGTTGGCAGGACTGCCATTTCCAACAGTTTTCCAGCCTTCCCACAGGAGCGGTGATGTGGTTTGTATATTTCAGTCTGTGCTTCAGCCTACTGCTGTCTTTAAAATGGCTGAAAGTCCTTAGCGTAGGGAGTAGGTGTGCCTAAAAATCCCTTCGTGTGGTGCCCTCTTTTCCACAGCTGCGATTCACTTACCATTATAAACAATGCGATAACTTAATTCTGATGGGCTCTTTTAATGTGCTATAAAATATAAATTTAGGCAGCACGTAAAATAAGCTTTTCCTGCCATATGACAGAAACCACAACTGTCTGGCATGGACACACAAGCCAGAACCTGAAAGGAAGCAAAGCACAAAGCCAGACATGATCTTTGATCATATGTTGTTTAAAATTAACAGCACAGATCATAACCACACTTAAATAACACATCTGTCTGGGGGTTAGATAGTAACACACAATATGCTTTTTTAATTCATTATGCATTTGAATCTCTCCCAAGTAACAGGTGGTTTTCTGAACGAAGCCTGCCAAAAAAGCGCTTGAGAAAGGGCTGGCTGATGGTTATCCTGGGAGGTGAGGTAGCTGGGTTCCTGAATAGCAACAAGCCCTGGCTCTCTTAACTCTTTTCCTGCTGGTTCTCCACTGGCCCCTGCTGTAATTAATGCCCTGCCTGCCTTATGGCACCTGTACTCGAGCCGTCGGAGGGGACACTGCGGCCCCAGGCAGGGCAGCAGAGGTTTGGGGTCTGCGCCCCAGGGCCGAGGACCTTCGCCGCCCGGGAGGTGCTGTGGCTGCGAGCCCGGCTGCTGAGCGGGCTCACAGGGTGGGACTGGCCTGGTGGAACGCAGGCTCCTTCAGAGGAGGTGTCCCACTAGTGACCGCAGAGACCCTTTATGGCCACCAGAGAGGAAACGGCACCTTTGGAGGGCGATTTGTCCCAGGGCGTAACTATCCCAAACAGGGGCAGCTGTGCCCACAGGAGGTCTGCTTGTCCCCCTGAAGCGTGAAGGGGTGCGATGAGCTCGGATGGCAATGTTTGCACCGCAGGCTGGGGTTGGAAGGGCGAATCCCACCCAAGCCGCCCAGGCACTGCCCTGGGAGGGCTCAGGCCACCCGGACTGCATTGACGTGGCCATGTTGCCTCTACCCAGAATATGTCCGGTTGGGGTCTGCCGTGGCAGTCATGCCCCAGGCCTCTGCCAGCTGCTGTTGGCAGACCCCTTTGAGGCGGAGGGAGGTCGCTGCTCTGCCAGGCTTTGTGTCCCACCGAACGGTGACCAGCACCTGGTCCAAGAGAGGGGAGAGTAAAACCCACCGCACCTTGGTTTTCCCTGCCAGAGAGGCTGCGCAGATGATCCAGCTACAGCATGAGGCAGGGGGGACATGATTAACTGTACCTCATTACACATGACAGCAACCACTAGAGCTTATAAAATTAGCTGCATCTTTTAAAGATCTAGCTGCGATGTCTGGAGTCCAACACAGGTCCCACTGCACGGCTCCCTGGGGCCCTGCCGTGAGGTTTCTGGCATGGAGCCTGCCGGTTCTCCAGGCTGGGAGGGAGGGAGAGGAATGTGATGTGGCACTGCTTCTACCCTTGCTTCTGTGGATCCCCTCTGGGCAGGCTTTAGGAGGTCTGTCTGTCCCTCTGGCAGTCTTGCGAGCTCATGGGAGGGGGAAGAGTCCTGGCCTCAGCGCTTGCGTGGTGAAGTGAGCTCAACTCCAGCAGTAATGGATTTGTGTCCCTTTATATACTCCAATTATAACAGTCATTTGTTCTGACCTGTTCCTTGTACAAGCAGCTGCTCTGGGAGGTGAGGGAAGGAGTGACATGACTTCCTCCAGGGCTTGCTCATAGGAGTTCCCATTTTTTGCCAAATAAACTCACCAGAGGGTGATGGAAAGCCTTTCCTTCTTGCCGGGAGCTCTTTCATCCTCATACCCCCAGCGCTGAGGGGAACGGCTTCCTTCAGGTGTTGGACACGGGCATGCCTTACTTACCATCATTGTTTGGTTAGACCTCCTCCAGACTGGCCAGGCCAGGGGAGCTGAGCTTTGTAATCCGGGAATGGAGCAGAAGACATTTAGCCTAGCTGCTCTGCCCACATCTAATGGCACGTTAGCCCTTGGGGTCCTCCTGGGTCACTTGTCACATGTAGTTTGGATTGAGGTCTGCCCAGAACAGATTTCCAGATCAGCGGCCGCCGCTGCTGAAATGAAGTTTGTTAAAACAAACTTCTCCAACACGCTTTGTGAGGTTAAGCAGGGTCCGTGGAGGCACAGGTAGTTTATTGGGAGCTGTGGTATAATCTGATCCCCGCCACCCTGTCAGTCACAGGGAGGCTTTGAGAAATCCTGGCACTGAGAAGGCTCAGGGAGGTGACAAGCCTGTGTCCTGCTCTTTCTTTTTGTGGTGAATTCCTCCTCCTTCTCACACGTTCATCACACTGGCCTGTATTGCCCAGCACTTGGATAGGGATCAGCACTGAGATGACTTAGCACAGCGGAGCTAGTAGGGCTTCTAGACTATGCTGTTCCGTAAATGGCAATGAAGCGAGACCCTGAAGACAAGGTGTTTGGTTTTTGGGGCTTTGGTTTGTGATTTTTGCCTTCTGGGCGAGCGGAGGCTTGCAGATCCTCTGATGCATACACTTATAGACAGGAGAGGGGCGCAGTCACCAGCGCTACCTAACCACAAAAGTCACTTTTCTCACTGCTTGCAAATTAGGGGACTTTCTAGGAACAGCACCTGTGCAAAGTGCACACACACGAAACGTCAGCCCTCGCAAACCGAGCCGGTGGGGATTGCCCGGGCAGCTCCCCGCGCTGCTGCCCTGCGGCCCCCGCACCCCTCCTCTCCCCTGCACCCCCTGGGCAGGGGAAAGAGGGATTTCCCCCAGGTCTAACGCCTGCAACCGCAGGAGGAAGTCGTTCCCCAGCGCTTGCGGAAGAGATGAACCACCTCACCCGGGCGTGAGAAGGCACATGCGTTTAGAAACCCCAGTGGTGTGTGGAGAGGAAGAGCCATCCAAATGGTGAACCTGGCTGGCTGCAGGGGTGCCGGAAAAAAATAGGGTCCCCCATCAGACAGGGTCGGAAGCCGAGCATCGCCCGGCACGGTGTGCGGCACATGCGCAGCAGGCGCCCGGCGGCTTTCGGAGGGGCGCGAAGACCCCGCAGGCTGAGGGCTCCCCGGGGCCGCTGCCGCCCACCAGCCCGGCGTCGCGGCGCGTCGGCAGAGCGCAGCTGTCAGCCGCCGTCCGGGGGGACCGGGCTGCGTGTTTACATGAGCGATCATATGGTAACCTCTTCCAGCTCGTGGGCAACTCGCTGGGTTACCTCATCTGCAGTCGCATTACCTCATCCGTGTGAAATGCAGCGAGTGCGAGGCGGGAGCGAGGCGGGCGGCTCTCGGGGGGCACGGCTCCCTCAGCCGCGGGCTGCAGAGGAGCGGTCCTCTGCCTGGCCGCTCAGGAAATAAACTCCAAATCTGTTAGTTTTGCAATTATCTCAATCCAAGAGGTCCCTCATAAATCGGCTGGGTTTGCTTCGCAGCCTGCGAGGGCCGTGCGGGGGGTGTTCGTGTGTGCGCCCCTCGGATCGCGGTGCTGGAAGGCAGCTGTGCTGGCCCGCAGTCCTGCTCTTCGCAATGCCCGGCTGCCATGCAAAATCCCTGCGGCAGCGTGGGGAGCAGCAACCAGGCTGTTATTCTCCACCACAGGCTATGAGTAGGAGAGCGGAGCTCTCTGTGTCCTCGGCTTTAAGCGTATTTCTTGACCCAGATTGCCCTGCTTCCCCTCTTTAAAAACAAACCAACAAACAATACATGCATAAATAAAAAATTGCATGTGATGCCCGGGAATATATAATAAATTATCGGTTCCGTAGGCAGGGGACTTTATTAGCCTCTGTCAAGCTATTCACAATCTAAAGGACATACTGACCTAGAATGATCTCTTCCTTCCAATCAGCATTTAAACTGTAACAGGAGGAGAGCCAGTATTTGTGCATTGGTAAGGTTAACCCTTTGGGCTACCCCTGCAGATATTTACTCTAGGATTTTATGAACAATCCCAACCCCGGCAGGCCATATTTATTTCTAATCAGCCCTTTTATCAATCAAAGAAGCTGTGAACTGGAGGCCAACACTTCTGAATGCAAAGAATGTTTTAAATTCCTTAGAGCATGTATGTATGTATGTATTTGTGTGTGTGTGTATGTATATATTTTTCTTTTCTCCCGGGCTATTTATCATGTCCAGTTGGACACATTGTGTGAGCACAGCTGCTGTTATCTGGCATGGGGTAGCATATTAAAGGGAAGATTGAGATTACCATTTTGCTTTATTTTGTTTCTCAAAGCTTGAGATGCATAGCCAGAAGCTGTGTGTGTGTGTGCATGCGCGTGTGTGCGTGTGCGTGGGTGTGTGCGAGTGCAGAATAGCAGTTGTAAGCAGTGTTTGCACACGGTGTCTCCAGACACTAGGTAAGGCACACCTGGAGTTTGCAGCATCCTGGAGATAGTTGCTCGAATCCCAGGAGCACGGGTCAGACTGGGAATGGGAGGCCGGTATCCATGGTGAGGCTCCCTATCTCACAGTGCCAGGTGTGTGCGTGTGCGTTAGTTCTTGGAAAGGCCGTCCTCAGGGGGGAAAGAGAGAAACCAGGAGAGAGGTAATTAGGAGCTACCTTGCACAACTGAGCCAGCTCATCAGGGATGGGTACGGGAAGGACTGTGCCGGGAGCAGGTGACGTGTGCAGAGGTTTCACACAGCCTGCCAGCAGCCATGCTGGCTCTCCTCCTTTTTCTTTTTCTTTTTCTTTTTCTTTTTCTTTTTCTTTTTCTTTTTCTTTTTCTTTTTCTTTTTCTTTTTCTTTTTCTTTTTCTTTTTCTTTTTTTCCTTTTCCTTTTCCTTTTCCTTTTCCTTTTCCTTTTCCTTTTCCTTTTCCTTTTCCTTTTCCTTTTCCTTTTCCTTTTCCTTTTCCTTTTTCTTTTCCTTTTTCTTCTTCTTTTTCTTTTTCTTCTTCTTCTTCTTCTCTTTTTTTCTTCTCTTCTCTTCTCTTCTCTTCTCTTCTCTTCTCTTCTCTTCTCTTCTCTTCTCTTCTCTTCTCTTCTCTTCTCTTCTCTTCTCTTCTCTTCTCTTCTCTTCTCTTCTCTTCTCTTCTCTTCTCTTCTCTTCTCTTCTCTTCTCTTCTCTTCTCTTCTCTTCTCTTCTCTTCTCTTCTCTTCTCTTCTCTTCTCTTCTCTTCTCTTCTCTTCTCTTCTCTTCTCTTCTCTTCTCTTCTCTTCTCTTCTCTTCTCTTCTCTTCTCTTCTCTTCTCTTCTCTTCTCTTCTCTTCTCTTCTCTTCTCTTCTCTTCTCTTCTCTTCTCTTCTCTTCTCTTCTCTTCTCTTCTCTTCTCTTCTCTTCTCTTCTCTTCTCTTCTCTTCTCTTCTCTTCTCTTCTCTTCTCTTCTCTTCTCTTCTCTTCTCTTCTCTTCTCTTCTCTTCTCTTCTCTTCTCTTCTCTTCTCTTCTCTTCTCTTCTCTTCTCTTCTCTTCTCTTCTCTTCTCTTCTCTTCTCTTCTCTTCTCTTCTCTTCTCTTCTCTTCTCTTCTCTTCTCTTCTCTTCTCTTCTCTTCTCTTCTCTTCTCTTCTCTTCTCTTCTCTTCTGTCTTTTTCTCTCTCTCTCTCTGAAGCAGCAGGAACGGAAAGAGGCATAAGGATGGAAAATGGAGCTTCTGAAATAATTCCAGAAAGCTGTGTTTGACAGCATCAGTGCTAGTTGTTCTCTGTCTTGAAACAAGATCCATATTTGGATCAATAGAGATTTGTGGGGGGGGAAGTGTTCCCTTTTATTTCTTTGTCAACTCAGCGTGGCAGAGCTGCTAAAAAACACATGCTCTGAAAGCTACTAGCATGAGACTAGTTATTGAAACAAACCCTTTCCATCTGCGCTGTGTAAACTTCATCTATTTCCATACACAGACCTAAAGTGCGGCTGAACACAGACCTACGCTGTTCTAGCCCCGCGTGTTGAAGAACGCAGCTGTTTCACGTGTGGAAGTTTGGAGCCTCCTGAATCCTGCCTCAGCTTCCCAGCACCCCACAGAACAACAGCAGCAGCATGGTGCTGCCTTAAGCTCCCAGCAAAAATTGGGTGAATATGGCTCATAATCCAAGCTTAAGTGGATTTATGGGGTGAAGAGGCAATCCTCCTTCTGTTCTGCGTTTCACAGTGCTGCTTGGACAGAAAACTGATGCATGATTGTATTAAACCTTCCCTCTGCTCCAAGCCCTACATCATACTGGAAAAAAACATGACCTTGTGGGGTGCTGAGCACTGGTCTTTGTAAAACACTAGGCACCATATAAGATTAAAATCTGATACGGGTCAGACTGGGAAAGGCTTCTCTTAACAAAACTTACTATGTAAGTAACGTTCACTAATGGCTTTCTCTGGAGTTTTGCTGCTGTCTTCCAGGCAAGCAGGGCTACAGCTCCATGTGCTGATAGGGACATGAGACTTCTTTTTCCTCTCGAGGAATTAGGAGAGGAACCTGCAATTCTCTCACGTAGGTGAAATTCGAGAGAGAAAGATATGACTCATTGGTGGGGCAAATTGAGCCTGCCAGCTGGGCTTCATTCAGCTGAAAAATATGCCCCCGTGGCTGCAGAGAAGCCAACCAGAACTAACCAGAGGGGTGCAAATCTTCCAGTCAAACTGCAAATTGGGAACAACAAAGCAAATCATTCAGGTAGAAGGCATGCAAAATGCAATTGGTTCTCTTGCGCTTTACCTTGAATGGATTAAATCTGGCACTCAGTGCAGGAACCCACAAGTGCTTGAACAGTAGTAAGCTGGCATAAGGCTGGCTATAATTAGAAGTGATATCTGCTCAGAATTAAAGTGCCAAATGTGCCTTCAGGTGTATTCATTCTCCATCTTGCTTTTTAGTCCAGGCCTGACACATTTGGGATTCTAGCCACAGGAACTGTACCAAATGACTCACTCACAGTGGTAGCCGTGTGCTGAAGACTGCATCCTACAGAATCAGTGGGCCTGGAGTTCAACATGATAGGCAAAACCTCAGGAGACTGACATATGGTCACTTGGCTTGCATAAGCTCCTTTAAACTTGAAAATTTGTCTGAATCTCTTTCTTTCTTTCTTTCTTTCTTTCTTTCTTTCTTTCTTTCTTTCTTTCTTTCTTTCTTTCTTTCTTTCTTTCTTTCTTTCTTTCTTTCTTTCTTTCTTTCTTTCTTTCTTTCTTTCTTTCTTTCTTTCTCTCTTTCTGCCATTTCTACAGTTGTGGCTTTTCTTGACCAGTTCCTACATTATTTTGTTCTTCTCTGTCCTCTCATTCTTCTGTCTCCTTTAGTCTTGGTGTGCTTGCACAGTCCCCATTCTCAAAATCCTCTTAACAGCAAACACCACAAGCTCTCTGTTTTCTCTTGACTCCCCAACACCGTCTGAGGTTTTATAGCCCCTCTGGAGGCTCAGCTGTAAAGACTGGAATGCTCTCTGCTAATTTCCCTCTGGTTGCTCTCTTGGTTGCTCGTGTAATAAGGGACAGATCTGCAAAACCACTTAGAGGCTGCAGAGGTGACCACTGCAGAGCCTGGCAGCTAGGTCTTCTGGTGGAGAGTCCACAGCCCAACAGTCATGGCTGGGCAGCCATAAACAGGAGGAGGAGGGCAGGGGTTTGGGCTCACCTGCTGGAGCAGGTAATAGAAGGAAGCACAACACCTCCTGCTTCATGGAGAGGCTTATTTTTCTTTTCCAGAAAAACACAAGGGCGTCTGACTGGTATTAGCTGGTTATACCCCAATATTGTAGGAAGTGGTCGGTGCTGTGTGCACCCAGACTGGGGATTTCAAAAATATTCCTGTACTACCAACAAAATCTGTCCAAGCAGATGTTTGCTCTGTCTGCACTCCAAGTTGGCCAACCTGATTTTAATGTGTTAGACAAAATACAATGGCAGTTTTCTGCATTTTGAAAGTCCAGGCATTTTTAGCACCTGTTGGTCTTTTAGAAACCATTTTATGGGGTTTGTAGCATCTTGTGCCATTGTGCTTGGCATGCTGGGAACAGAAAAGAAGACCCGCTCTTCACACAATTCCCCTTAGATCAGATTGATAATACGTATTGAATGATGTTGCTTAAATCAATGCAAATTGATTGAGGGCCTCAGAGCATCTGGAAGATAACAGGAGAAGAGACCAATTTCCTGAAGGGATGTTCATGGCCATTTTTACAGTGCTGCACAACTTCTGCCGAAAAGGAAAAACTTGCAGGTCATTTGAGAGGATGGCATGCTTCGGATTGAAATTGAGAGCCTGTGTGAGATAGGTAATGATGCTCCCTGAGCACTGTTATCCCTCTTACTTCTTTTAGCTCCCATAACTGCTAATAAATTACGTTGACCATCCAATTATGGTCAGCAGGGAGTCTTAAAGAAAGAAATTTGGTTGTCTTAATGAGGAAGTGGGGAGGGGAGAGAAGAAGGGAGGGATTTTAATGGAGAAAACAAACATCACCAAGACACGGGGCCGTTTATTTTGCAGCTGGATTGTGTGCAAAGCTGGGGAACCTGAAGAGCCAAGCTGCCCCCACTGAATTTCTGTCCATCTCCTCCATCCTGCTCATAGTCAGAGGCAGCTCACATAGCTGTCTTTGTGATAAAGCTTACAAGCAAATTGGACAGGGTGTCAGGCTGGCTATGAAATATGACAAATTAACAGCCGAGGCTGCTACTGCCCTGGTTACAGACACTTCATTTAGAAGTTATCATGTTACTGGATGCTTTCTGTAATTTGTGATGATACTGATTGTGATAAATTGCAAGATCCAGGTAAAAATTTCAGCCCGTTCCTGAAGCTGAATATTAAGGGAGGAAACGGTTGTCAATACTGCGCCACTTAACTTCAGGCCCCAAATGAGAAAAGATCTCACAATAACAATAAAATTCTCAGTCACTGAGCAATGTAATTAAATTAAGCTAATTAAATTACAATTAGCAAATCTTTAATTTATTTTTAATGCACTGATTAAACATTATGTGGTAACCATAAAGCTTTCTGAACGGTAATCTTGTTGGGTAAGCATTGACACCAACCTGGGGTCATTGCTTGATGCTAGAGTATTTCCTGAAGTAATAAATAATCGCTTTTTATATCTAGCTTGAAAAGGTTTCCATACAAATATTTCAGGCACATAATTTATTTGCTTCCTCCCGTTTACCTTGATGGCTGATAATGGAAAAATGAATGCTCCACATTCCAGTCCACTCGGTTTATAGCATGGATTATTCTCATCTTCATTGGATTGTTTGTTTTTTAAAGCTGGCAGTTATCTCAAAGGAGCCAAAGAAGTCCTTATCGGGTGACTCGCTAGTGGTTTATCGGATGTTCGTCCTCATTTCTGTAGGACTCCCTGTGAGAAAAGGCTGGGGAACACGGCTCCTTGCGAGCTCTGCATCCCAAATGTAGCTGTGTCTCGCACAAGACAAAAGAGGGAAATTAGGCATGTTAAATGTAACCAGAAGGAAATTAGGGACCCGAGTGTAAAGCTCCCTGAAACCCATGCTCAGCTTCCATCTGGTCTTACAGGCACTTGGGCTGTGCAGGTCCTTCAGTCGTTGCTATTAAGTTCCCAAGCCATCTAATGGCGTTTCAGAGCACGCCTAGCCAGTGCTCCTGCCCTGACCGGGCTGTGCAGCAGGGTACTTATCTGACTTTTAAGTCAGATTAGAAACCACGAACAGGGCGTTCACCCACTTATCTTGCTGCAGGGCTCAGTCTCACAAGGACTCTTTGAATCCACCTGTTGTGCCCTGCCAAATTTGGTCCTTCTTTGACCATTAGGCCAAATGTTTCTTCTTTCTTATCGTGTTTCGTCTTTCTTACCCAACAAATACATATCTTTTTCTATGAAGCATGACCGCTTTGTAGAAAGAAGGGAAGGATGGTCTTTCCACCTCAAATACTACGTTATTAACAGGGTGAGAGAAGTGACCATCCTCACAGAAAAGGGGCAGAGCGCTTTTGGGCGGGACTATTCAACTGTTATAAAAAATGGAGGATTTCAGCAATATGGCTCCTTTTTCTGGCCATCCTTAAATAATGGAGGATTTCAGCAATGTGGCTCCTTTTTCTGGCCACCCTTTGGAACAAAAGCGTGATTCTACTCAGTTCTGTAGGAAAGAGGCATCCGCAGTGGGAATTGCCCAGTGTAAAATAACTAAGCTCTGGAGAGACATGGGGCTTAAATGCACCCCCGTCCTCAGGGTTTTTCCAGAAACTGGCTAACACAGCTCCTTGCTCAGCCCACTGCTTTTAAAGTGCAGGCTCAGAGGTATGTGGATTGGGGTCAAATGCCGTGACCTTGAAAAGCCAGTGCCCCAGCTGTGCGTTTCCCCGCTCTGCTGGATGAGGTGAGGGTGAAGGGGGTGCAGGAATCCGCGCATCCCCAAACCCCACCGGTCCTGCCCAGCTCTGCCCGCTCCGCTGATCCCTGCCAAACTGGAGCCCCCAGCACCGTGCTGGGATGGTACCAGCTTAGCCCTAGGGAGAAGACCGGGCTTTTTGCGCTGTGTCATCTTTACTGATGTAAAGCACCTACCCAGCTCCTGGGACACGAGCTATTATCTCTGCAGGGCTTTCTGCTTCTCGGAGTAGATGTATCTGCTCCCTTGCCGTTAGCTCCAGGCTCTCTCGTATGGCGAGAACCAAGGCACACACATTGACACGTGTCGCAGCTCGTTTTTTTTGGATCTGGTCCTCGCTGCTTAGGGACCAGATGTAATTTGTTCATGCACCTTGAGCTCTGCAGGTGACTCAGGAGCGTGGGACTGGCCTCTACCTACACTGGGCACCAGTGAGAGGCGGCCATTCCCTGCAGGCAAAAATGACACTAAATACACGGAAAGGAAATGGCTGAGCTGGAGGAGCTGAGAACAGAGCGTGCTTAAAACTGTGAACATGTGGGGCTTTTTGCCTGTTTAAAATTGTGCAAAATTGCTCTGTCAGCACTGAATAATTATTAAAAAAAAAAATAAATTGAAAAATGTGTTATTTTTACATCTTACAAGTAAACAGAGCAATGGCTCAGCACTGTATATAGAGTGGCCTGAAGTCCCTGTTTTGTTTGTGTGGGACCTCGAACAACTGCTGTGTTTATTTTTTCCTGATAATCTCACTACTAGCATGGAAAAAGAAGGCACAGACTGTGCCTTTTTTTTTTTTTCTTTTTTTTTTTTTTAAAGAATTGAAATAATTTGTGTTTCTCTTCTGTGGAATGAATTTCCCAACCATAATACCACACGTTGAGTGTATCTGGAAAGGATGCCGCCTTGTTCGATGAACTGAATTGTGCACACAGTTGGAGACTCTGACAGTGCCAGCATCAGTGAATGCAAGTTGCATAAAAAAGAGGCAGCATCATTCATGACACTAATGAACAGTCCTTCCTCGTCTATCAGAGAAATCTTTCCCAGGGATAACGATTCTCCTAGCATTTTCTTAGCCATAAAAGAAGAGATTGTGTTGGGTCTTTGGTTCTGTATGAAACTATCAGGAGGATTCTTAGGCTGGCAACAGAAATCAATGTTTCTGTGATACTGTATTGGCTAAATACTGAGACCAGAGAAAAAGATTTTGTTCTGACTGCACAGTGAACTTCTTGTTTTGCTTTGCTGCTACAAGATTGTGAAAATAGTGTGAAATTTAAGGGGACATATTTGATTCTGAACGAGTCTGCCAGCAAGTTCTAGTCGTTTATTGCAACGCGATGTACCTGGTTCACTTGTATAATCCTACAGCTTTAAGTAACTGTAACTTCATTGATTTCAGTGGAATCTCGAGAGTAAAATGGGAAAATTGGTGTGACACAGCAGTGATTCAGCTTTAATGTATTTCCTCATTCTTCTCCAGGTATTTATTATCCTTTAAAAGACATCCACTTTAAATCTTTCTTATTACTTGAAAAAAGTCTCCTAAGATATGAACAAAACCAATACACATAGCAGAAGGGTCCCTGGGGATCTATTCCACAAAATGACAATTAGACAAGATCTAAACTAGGGGCTTGATCATAACAGAGATTAAGGGTCTGATTCTTTCTTTAAACTACTGAAATAATAGCTAAAGTATAAGTACAGTTTTGTCAGAAAAGTATGATTTGCCTTGCATAGCTTTATAAGACTCGTTGAATAAATATGGCCTGTACCTACTCATTTATCAGCATATATTACATCACCCCAAGGAAGTCTTGTCAGTGCAACCCTACTACTGTAGACTAGACCTCTACCAGATCTTTTACTCTGCCCCTTAAACATTTTGCACCTTGCTCCCTGTCCTTTGCATGTATTTCTGTGCAAACCCAAATAATACCCCTGAGCCACGTTGATTAGTGAGTGATCACACCGGTTTTAATGGCCTATGTGTTTGTTCTAAGTTGTAAATGCATGTGTAATGGCTTTCAGGGAAGGAAACTCATACAGATAGATTTGTCTTGGATATTGTGATAGCGACCATAATGATTGGGATTATAGCAGAAAAAGAGAGTTTGAAGCGTGCCTTTTGGTTAGAGAGAAAAAAATCAGACCATTTACCATTGACAGCGTGTAGTTACCCATCATCTATCTTTCCCCACTTCCTCAAGACATGCTACCATCTTTCACAGAGATGGATTTCCATTTAAAAAAAGAGGTCTATGTCATGACTGAATGGTTTGATACAAGTCATTTAAAGAAGTATATTTTAGGACTGACTATGATTAGGTTATAGGCTACTTTTCGTTTAAGTAAATTTGATACATACTGTGCATTAGTATCAGGCACGAGGCTTTTGTCACTGGAGGAAACGTCTTTAAAGGACCAGAGCAAATCCCGTACATTGGTGAAGTATCTGTAATTCCTGATCTCCCACGCATGACTGATTTCCATAAGAGTGAAGCTTTTGTGATCCATGCATTAGCAATAACCAGCTACAGCTACAGTAATTAAATGGTTTAAATCTACCATCCTGTATAGATCCGCTTTGATTGTTTTCTTTCTAACTGTTCTTGTTAGTGGACTCCAGAAATTAACACTTTGGTAGATGCTCAGAAAGACAGGTTGCACTTTCTCCAATTCCTGCTGCAAAATGGACCCTGCTAGAAAACAAGCCATTTATTGGCATTGAGTTTGCATTAATACAGTAATAATATTTATGCTCTCAATAATTGCAAATTGCAAAGTGCGATGCCAAATCAAGCAGAGATACTATTTGGTGCTATTTTGTTGGCAAGTTTTTGTTAGCTCACTGGGCTTAACGGAATTAAAGGGACACTTTGAGAAAAAAGTGTGAAGCATCTTCTGGTGGGTAATACATGTTGGTAGAGTAGCAGGTTGTTTCAGGTTTTGCCTTCATTTGCTGACCAGTAAACGCAATTGCTATGACTGGAAGAATATTGCCTTGTGACACGGGACATTTTTATTGACGCTGGCCCTCAAGATTTTGGCTGTCTGATGTGTTGTGTCATAAGCCAAACTGAAAATTATCGTTATATGCCTGACAGTTTTGCTGATCAGCTTCACATCTAGAGGAGAAATTAAGTGTTCAGTCTCCAACATGCTTGTTTACAAAAGACACATAAGTTATCTTTCTCAGTATCTCACAGGAATGTGAAAGCTTAAAACCTACTTTTTTTCCCTTTGTTCCCAAACCCTGAGCTTTTCACCTGGGAAAACCTTCTAGGTCAAAGCTCCTCCTCTGAGACCATATGACCTTTAAAGGTGGGCTTGAACCTTTTTTTATGCAGCTGCTCTGCAATACAAATGAACCTCAAAGCTTTAGCAGCCAGACAAAGAAGAGGTCTTTAACCCACACAGTCTCTGTAAGGGGGGTCATTTATGCTTAAATGACCCCTAATGGGCAAGTGATGAGTACTGTTCAGCACAACAATATTAATGGGCAGGCAGGAGCACAGAGCAAGGGGTAGGATGGATGTTTGCATGTTTCCATACCTTACAAAGCAAAAAGGGGTGGGCAAACTTACCTACTCCTTTCCCAAAGGACAGCCAATAGCATCCGAGTACTTCAAAAGCGATGTGGCTTTTGTCAGTGTATTTCAATGAAATGAAAAGATTTCTAAATTCACATTTAATTGGATAAGTTTAGATTTATTTGGATTGTATAGCCCGACTGATATAAAGGTGAGGAGAAGTAGAAAATTTACTTTGTTTCCAATGAGCTGATGTCCATTTCCATGGAAACAGAAATGGAAGCAGGAACCAAACATAAGCAGTCACAGCCCTGGTTAATTGCCCATGGCTGCTTTCTGTTTCCACTTCTATAGTGCTGAACTCTATGTTTTCTACTGACCCCGTTACTATAACACAGTGTGTGTGAGAGGGGACTGGTGAGGGGAGACTGGGCACAGGAAGGCGGAGAGGGCAAAGATCTGAGAGGCAGCGTGCAGGCTCTCCAGGCTGACCAGTGAAGAAATCTCCTTTTAAGGTTTGTTTTACTTTTAGACTGCAAAAAATTGAGGAGTAACATCAGCAAAACTAATTTGAATTAAGTTATTGCTATAAGCCTGGTGGTAAAACTCTTAATGATGATCAATGTAAATCTGGAATTGCTCCATGGAAGCCAATGGCAGTCTAGCAGGTATTAAGAACAGACTCCGGCCTTTAATGAGAAACGCAAAAAAATTTAACAGAAAGTGCGTTTCTGGGGTTGCTGGGGCAGTGAAAAAAGTAGTATAAGGAGCCAGACTTTCTTTATTTGGCAAGTTCTGGTAGGTCTACAATGCAACAGATGTCTAGATGTAGGCCACCATATTCAATGATCAAATAAAAATTGAGTATGGGAAACAAACCACGAGCAAATCTGTGTCCAGGCTGCGAAACTGTTGTATTTGTTCTTTAAAGTAATTGAGCACCTCTGCATTCTCAAATTTGGCCTAAAACCAGGAGCAGAAAATAACATTAAAAACAATACTCCCTGTTCTTGTTGTTTCCAAAACCAGACCCCCCAGCAGGAAGCAATGATCCCCAGAGGTTCAGCTTCATGGAAACCAAACCAGATCTTGGGCCTTTTGAGGTTTACCCATCTCTTGTAATCATGCTGGCGTCTGTCCTGTAACAGATTTCTTCCTGATACAGAACAGCTCGTTCTAACCTGACTAAGCTATAAACTGACAAAAGACTGCTGTTCGGAAGAGTTTGAAAAGGCTTGTGTAAAAAAACAGGTTTGGGTTTTTTTTTTTCTCAAATGTTTTGCAGATAAAATACTGAAAATAATCCAGCATTGCCTTTTAATATGGAAAATACAGAAGAAGAAAACAGGCGTGGGAAAAAAAAAAGGTCTGTGTTACAAAGTGGATGTCCTTTAGCTTTGAGACAAGGTATGCTCAGAGCATAGCAGCTTCCTCTTCCCTGCCTCTTGTCCCACCACTACTCAGCGACACTCCGCAAACACTCGGTGCCTGCCACGTGAGCGCTCCTCGTGCTACCCTCCCTTTCTGCAACGCCCTTCCCAGTAGACACTACCTTCCTCTGCATGTTAAACTTTGACCTGCTGACTAACAGGAGGTGGCAACGGAGTTGTCCATCAAAATATCCCAACAGCAAGTCTCAAAAGAACAACTGCCAAAGAAGTACAAACTTTTACAAACACCGTTCCGTCAGGATGCACTGAGGTATTGAAATGTACTTGCATTTTCTTCCTCAAATAAATCCTCCCCTCCATTTTAATGCTGCCTGGGATATCATGGAAAGGGAGTGGTGATTTTAAGCTGGGCAATTTGTTCATAGCTTTTGGAAGCGCTTTCCTGATTGTCTAATTTTATATTGCTTGATAGATTGAGCGAGAATTGTTTCAGGTGTGCAGAGTCAAAAGATCAGGTGTAAGTGGTGAGGGACGTCTGACTGCAGCTGGAGTGTGGACAGGCCAGATGGCTGTTGAGGAAGGAGGTGGAAACCTGGGGAATTCTAATGATGAGAAGCTCTGAAAGAGTCCTGGGACGCAGAGAAGCTAAGGTTTCTGGGAGATTTAGCAATCAGCCTCCAGGCAGCTAGTGCAGGATATTCTCACACATACAATTTTATTTTACGGCATGGCATAGCCTTACAATCCGTGGCGCATGCATGCAATGAAAGTTGGAGCAAAAATGTCAGCTTCAAAGCAGCGCACATATTTTGAAATTGCACTGACTAAAGTCTGACTGAAGAAGAGTAAAGAACACTGGTTTTACTGATTTCTGTAATTTCCAAAATGTCCAGCTTAAAATCATACATTAGCTCTGACTAAAAGTCTATGTTTATTGAAATAAAAACATAGAAAAAGATAGATCTCTGTAAGCCAGAAACCTCATTCTCCATTTTCTCACACCTTATGTTACCATGCTGACTTGGTGGTGGTTTACCATCCTTTTGCACAAATGCAAAAGATGGTTCCTGGCATAAGATAAGGGAAAGTCAGGCTGAGTCATGCTCAGTTAGTCAGGCTCAGGCAAATAACTTAGTTCTGTGCTATACTTTGCAGCAGAGAAATGTCAGTTGCCTATGGCTCTCTGTAGATTTTGATGATCCTAAGTAAAGCGCAGCAAAGATGGGCTCTGACAATTTACGGCAGTCACGTTCCCATCTCAGCTAAGTGAGATGGAGATACGGTTTGTGCTCTGTGCAGCACGTGTCCCCTGCATCTGACACTTCGTCAGAAACATCCGACCCTTTTTTGGCTATGGCTTTGCTCAACAGACGCATTCACAGATCAGCAGTCCAAAGTAGAGGCACGGGATGCCTTCACTGCGGTCAGATGCCTGTTGCACTTCAAGCACCAAGCACCATGGTTGTAGCTTTGGGGTTGTATTACACTTAGAACAGACTGGGCTTCCCTGCCAATGCACGGTCCTTCCTCACAATGGCCATTTTGTGCAGTTATTGCAGGTAAGGGTCAGCTTGGTCACACTCACCGCTTCACTCCTATGTGCACTCATGTTGGTAAATATACAAATTCCTCGATTTTTTATAAAAAAAATGAAAAAGCAAGAAAAAAGGAGGACTATCAAACATTAGAGCTTTCCATGGGAAACTGTATGTAGCACCTGGTTCCTAATGTGGAAAGCCCAGCAAGGTTTATAATTTGATTGACTTTCTAGAAATAAGAACGCCACCAAAACAAAAAGGGAGAGAAAAGTGTAGAGGTTGCAAAGTCTAAACCCTGGATTTCCTGTGAGTGGGAAAGTACAACCTAGAGACTTACTTGACTTCGTACATACTCAACAAATATTAGAGTCCTAAAATACCTTGTCTCTTAGTCGCCAGTTAAGATGTTATTGAACTTTAGACTGTAATACTCAAAAGTATAGCAAGAGGCCATATTGAATGAATCTGTTTTTTTCATTTTTTCACAGTAGCTGCTTCTGCTTTGTTGTATCATATTAAATGACAGGAAGACTTTCAGAGCAGTAGAGCTCCCAAAACAGGAGACTGACTTGATTTCAAAGTGAAGAGCAGGTAACTGCCAGTACGGGAGCCTGCAGGTTAATTGCGTATCCTGACCCAGACAAAACTCAAAAGAGAGAGCAGTTCAATTCTTTCATTTGGTACATGAAAAATTGCTGTTTGTGTTGCATGGAGTTCAGTTTAATCAGCCCTGTGAGCTACTGTTGTATCATGAAGTGGATCACCTCTTCCCAGGAAGGAGGAGGAGAACTATAGAGGAGACCCAGGAGAATTAAAAGATGGTAACTTTACAAAAAAGTGAAGTTAGTAATTTTGAAAGGCACCGGATTGGCAGCGCAGGAAATGGTCTCCTTTATTTAATCATGCCTAAGTGCTTTGAGATAGATTCTTATTCCTTTTATCTTGATAAGTAGCACATCTCCACGATGGGCACAGCATCTGCTGGGGCAGCTGTGCCGGAGAGATAGGGGTCAAGCCTTAGGTAAAGCCAGCCAGGTCTGTGAGCAGCAGGAAGTGGATAAGCACAGTGTTGTTCCTCTGCCACCATGTCCCCTATCTACACATCTCGAGGTTAGCCTAGGAAAAAGACTGCAAAGGAAAAATCTGTTTTAAGTGGTGTGCTGTAGCAGATTTGCAGGTGAAGAGCTAAAATAAACTGAGACTTAGTGCTACCTAAACACTTTGAGATGAGCGCTGATGGCCTTCCTTTGCACTAGGCAGTTTCAGAGGACTGTGAAAAACATACACATGGGATGCCAGAAATGTGGCCCATGCTGTACCCTACCTACCTGCTATCTCCATAGCTGTCTTGTGGACACTCTGCTAAGACCAAGTGCCTACCTGATATTTGAATCTCAGCATCCTTTGGAGGCTACACTCCAGCCATGCCAGTCTACAGACTTATAGTCTGAAGATATGGTAGGGACTTGAGCCAGCACTCAAAATTACTTGGTAGGATCACCAGTTACAGCCTGTGGTCAGAGCTCTGAATTTTGGGCATATTTTTGCTAGAGTTAGGTGGTACAGGCTCACTCCGAAAAAGGTTGTTAGAGCTTCATCCTGTATCAAATACCACTGTTAATTCACAGACAATGGCTCAGAAGTGGTGCCAGCGTGATGTATGACCACTGTAACACCTAGACTGAGGATGAAGGCCTGCAGGATGAGATAGAAAGAGGGACTTAGATGGGTATAAGAGAGCCGTGAATAACCTGAATTCTTCAGTCCCTTGGAGATGAATTTGGGGGTGGAGTGTGTTTCCTGACTCCATTGGAGTGAAGAGGCTTTCCATTAAATGGAGAGTTTTGGGTTGTTTTTTTTTTCCCACAAGTGGCTGAACATAAGAAAGGGGGTATAATATTGGAGGATCATAAGAGAGCTGGAGTCCCAGGCATCCCAGGTATATAGGAACACATTTTTATGTAAAGTAAAAATGTGATGCCAGCTCTTTAACTCACAGGAATGGTTAATGGTTCTTACCTACACATTTTCTTCAAAGGCTCTTACTGATGGATTTGCTTTTGGCAGAAGCTGCACTGCATTTGGAAATGCACCTATTTTTTCCTTTCCTCTTTTCCACCTTGCCTTGTCAGTCTCCTTGTGAACTGCTTCCAGCCCTTGTTCCCGGAGCAGGTCAGAACTTGTTGCCTCTCACCTCTCTTCCCCCAGGAAGTCTGAGGAGCAGTTGTAAGCATGCTGTTGCTCTTCAGGTTTGTATGAGAGTGGATCTCACTTACAGTGCATATACCCAAGTGCGGATTTTTCAAAACAGCAGCAGTTCTGAGCTATCTGCTTCTCAGTGTAGCTGGTCAAGGATAAAAAAAGGGTAGGTGTGTTTGTGGCTCTTGCTTAGTTTCCTCACCCTCAATGGTATTGGTGGCATGGAAACAAAAACTAGAGATTGTCCCATCTGCTGTTTGTACTGAGCTTCACACTTGTCAATTCTTGACCAAGAGGCAAGAAAAAAAGAAAAAGCAGAGTTGACTGGAGGCAGTCTGTTGGATCAAACAAGACCAAACAATTGTATGCACAAAATCCTGCCATTTGGCCCCCTCATAAACAAGAATATCTTTATAAAATGTCCAGCAGTGGCAGGTACCCATCTAAGAATGCATGGCACTCAGATCATATAGGCACATCTGTATGTAACCCATTAGTTGTTGCTAATTCTTTCTCAGCCTATGGGGCTAATGACTAACTCCAGATCAGTAAAATCTTAGTTCCCTGTTGGCAGATTTCCTTTATTACAAGCGCTCCTATTCCTGTGGGTATCAAAATGATTCCAACACCCCATAATTAGATCTCATGTCAGCCTAATATATGTGAATTTGCCTTATGGATTTAGTCCGCAACCTCATTAGCTCTGAGTCAAATCAGTCTGTTCTCAGATAAGACATTGGATAGCAGGAAACTCTTGGTGCCACATCTTGCAGAACTGGCTTGGTGGCTTGAACATAAAAATACATGGGAAAGCTTCTCTTTGATAAGGACCTTAATCATAGCTGCATCACTAACACATTAGGAGCTAATTTTTTTACCACCTTCGTAGTCAGGGAATTTTGGCCCAGGAACTATGTTATGAAATTGCATACAAATTTCCTGGAGGTGGGAGATACAGAAGTGGCCTGAACAGCATTCTGATCTCAAACCTCAGCAGGATGACTCTTCACAGAGTCATGACAGACATATACTAAGAAAACCATCTCAATGAAGGCTTCACACTCAGACCTGGATGACATCCACCTGGGGAATCCAAATGGTCCTTCATCTCTGGAAGCCTGAAAAAAAAAATGCAGCGGCTTCCTGAGGAGGCAGTCCTTATGTAGTAAATACAAACTTTGTATATGGAAGCAACAGTGGGAAGACTCCAGAACAGATTTGCTCACCTCCAAGAATAAGAGCTTCTGATCCAAGGAGGCCCAGGTCCAGGATTGTTATTGGATTGTTTTTCTCCTGCTGAGCCCTGTGTTATGCCTTTCCAGTAGCTCCCCTGATTCCCAGGGTAATCTGAAAGATCAAAAAGAGACAAAGACATGATCATTCTCCAGCTCTCTACTGGCCAAGACAGTTTTGGCTGACAGACTTAGTACAGATGGTCATCAGCCTCTGATCCAGCTCCTGGACTGCCTGGACCTGATCTCACAGTCCTGCAGCCAGACACTCTGTCCAGACCCAGAGTCACTGCACCTGACAACACTGCTGTTGCTTGGCTGAGTAGCGCTGAGACACACGAAACCCTACATCTGTAGGGATCCTGACACAGTGCACAAAAACATAGGAGGAAACATATTTGTCCAAGTGGAGAGTTTTCTTTATAGGCAGTCCAAGATTGACTGATCTGAGCTTGCTACCAAAGGCATTTCTCTGTATTTAAAACAAGCTGCCTTTGTTCATCTTGGTTTGAACTGATTTGCACATGCCACCTGCTTATTGAATTATTTTTGGTCTTTTCTGAGAGCTCTTGCCCAGTGACCAGAGACAAAACTTTGGCTTTGTGTCTCAAATTAATGTTCCCAAGACTCCTAAAATATCTCTTGGAATACTTGTTATATCACTTGTATATTACCTGATTTTGAAGTCCACCTTTCTAGCAGCTATCACCTAAACCACAAGGCGGATCTCAACTCTGTCTCCTAAACTTTTTCTCTAAACTCTACCATGTAAACTATTCCTGAAGCTAGGTTTGATACCAGAAGAAAAGACCCCTGTAAAAAAATGACAGCATCACACTGGTGTCAGCTGACTGGTGACATTCCTTCTTCCAAGACTAACTCAACTTTTTTGTCTACTTTAGAAGTGAACCTAAATCCACATTTGGACAGAAAACTACTGAATTCCACTCCCAAACATAACTTTTATGATTACAGTCCATGTTCTTTGACTGAAGCTAAAGCAGAATGTAGTTATTTTGGCACTCTGTCCAACACTTCAGTGACTCCTGTGTTATTCTGATACTTTGGTAAAGCTAGTACACCTTCAGGAGCCTCCTAAGATTGGGTCTGATTTGTGTGGTTTGTGTGAGGAACACTATCGCAAATCTGGAGTTTCCAGCTCAGATGTCGACTAGAATGACTGCATTTTCCTGTCACTTATGGAAGACCTGCAACAGCTCCTGAGAATGTTATTTATTTTTAGTCAACTATATGTAAAGAGATCTAGGCCTTATGCTGGAATAGAAACCACACTGAGTTGTAAAACACTTGGGGATTGTGAATCAGCTCAGCCTCTGTTTGCACTGTTGCTGCTTTGATTTCTGTGGAACCACACCAGAATCAACTCAGCCAGAGGTTTTGGCTCTGACCAAGTCTTCAGAGTGACACTCAGTTCTTACACTGGTGTTTCACAGGAAAAGACCATTTCGGTTCCTTCACTTTGGTTTATGTTTGCAGCTTTGTTGCTCTTTAATCTGCAAAATTTGGCTTAGTGCACTGAGAATGATGTCACCAAACAGGGGCCTGAGCTCCAGCTGATCCTTTTGTAAAAACAGTTTCTGCTTTGGTTTAATTTATGGCAGTTGCTGAATAGCTAGTTTGGTTTACCAGCTATGCTCTGTCAGCTATTAAAAAAGGTGAATTTCATGAAGGGTACGTTTTTCTTTCTGGCAACAGGACTTACTTTGCTCAGTATAAATGAAATCCTTTTGTTCACCAAAAGGATTTCCATTGAATCACTTTCCCGTTGAATGCTAAATATTGGAATAAGTGAAATTTGGAAATGGAATTGGTGATTCCTTTCATTTATTGTGAATGATCCATTACTCGTCCAGTGTAATTTGTCAACGTTGCTGAAGAGTAGGAGCAGTTGCTTAGGATCGGACTCACTGCGGTGTTTAAAAAAGTATGTGACAGAGCTGCCTATACCTCTGCCGTAAAATCTTCCCCAGACCCCCCACTTCCGAAGTGGGAACTGCACCACATCCGCTGAGCCGGGCTGTCAACTGAGCTCCAGTTCTTGAATAAAGATGGCAGAATCTCACAAAGAGGGAAACGAGGAGGAGGCCTGGGTGGCTTTATTGAACGTTATGACATGTAAGTGCCAGAATACCAAAGAGCTTGTTACAGCACAGAAAATCCCCTCTGCTAGCGACTCCATTTGCACTCCAGAGCTATTCCGTTGCAGGGCCTATAAAGCAGATTGCTAACAAAAAGGTTATTCAAAGGGTTTCTTTCAATAAACCCAAAGGTAACAAGTATCCACTGAGCAGATGTCATGAGACTGAGCTGCACTCTGGAAAACTGCCGAGATATTTAAAAATAACGCTTTCTTATTAACCTAAGTACAATACTAAAAGTCTTTTAAAATAAAACTTTCCAGATGCCACCTGCATCTGAGATGCTAATAGGATGAATGCCAGTAAGCCCACTAATACTGGAAATGCTCTTAAGGAACAGCTACAACTGATTGTACTGGCACAAACAAATCAAAAACTAATTTATGTATTCCTGCAGCTGCATCTCCAGCCAAAGCAGAGGCAGGAGTCAGGACCAATTCACAGCTGACTAATGTTGCCTCGTTCTTTGCAGATTTCAGGCATTTAAGTGTAATTAAGATTTATTGTTTGCTAACTCGCAGGTCAGAACAAGCACTGGCAATATGGATAACTTTTTGTCGACTAGTAAAATGCCTGTTAGGAGGAATCATCAAACCTTCCGAACAGAACATGACAGAAAAAAATAACAGAGTTATCCTCATTTCATCTGACTGTTGTGATCCCAGCAGGATGAGGAAGTGATGCTCAGCCCTTGCTGAGCATGACAGCACTGGGGAGTGGGTTGGGGAAACCCACTGCACATGGTGGTAGAGAGTAGAGATGGCTGAGCGCATGGCAGCATGGTAGGCAGGCCATAAAAGCTGGTTGGTCTTGCTCCAAGATGGATTTACCTACCACCATCAGTGCTACGCCCTTGCTTTTCTGGTCCCTGATGCCTTATCGCGGGATGCAGGAGACAATGCAGGGCTGCCTTCACCTCTGCTAGTGCGACTGGGTAAATAGAAGAAGCCATCCACCAAAGCTTGCCCTCCTAGAAAGGAGGTGAAAAAAGCATCAGTTACTACTACAGCTTGGCTGCAGAGATGATAAGGTGAGGCAGAAGGAAGTGAGTTAGACACCACTGGTCTGTGGCTTCTGTCATCAGCAGGTTTAGTTCATTCATTTCCATTAAGATGGCAGAACTACGCAATAGCTGATGACTGGGCCCTAAACACGCTTGGGGCCAGAATTAGCATCAGAGATGGTGACTATCTTCTCTGCAATTTCCGTTGGACTTTGATTAGTATGGATAGCATGAATTTTAAGCTGAAAGTCCAGCTGATGAGGAAAAGCCAGCTGATGAGGAAAAGCCAGCTGATGAGGAAAAGCCATCTAATATGCAAACTCACACTCTCATTCTTAGAACAGTATTTTATGTTTCTGTGTTCCTTACAGCTAAGACTTTTTTTGGAATTAATAACTTAAACTTGCTGATGCACCTGAGAGCTACCTCAGGTGAGTATGTATGTGAGTGTCACTGCTTGACAAGAGGGGTAAATGGAGGCACAGGAGATACTGGATTAATTTCCTTTTTTTCTGGGCATTTTAGACGGTTGTTATTATCTGTGCAAAGAGCAGACAAATGTAATCACTTTGGGATTTCAGGCAGCCGAAAGCGTGGACTTGGGAGTTATAATGAAGGAGGTTTGGTGCATGGAATGAAGCCAATTTGTCTCAGGTATCACGGAACAGTGGAGTAAAGCTGCAAGCAAAGCCTAGCTTTATTTTGCTGCTGCTGCCAAGCCTGATTGCTAGGGCTAAGACCGCCTTGAATCTTTTGTAGTCATTTACACCCCTGCCAAGAAACCTCTACCAAACCAGGGTGTTAGGTTTCTACACCTCCGTTCTCTTAATCCCACTCATTTTTTTTCTTTCACCTCAAATCTGTTCATAAGCAGAGTCCAAACTGCCAAGAAGGGACATGGGACAGGGATAAGGAAAGTTGTACAGATCCAGTTCATTTACCCGGCAGTGCCAGCACTGTAAACAAGACTGGCTGTCATACATGCTGGCACCAAAGGATGGAGCAGGAACATATCTGAATGTAATCACTTTCAGGAACTTCAGCAAATAACGAAGGGCTGACTAATACCAGGAGCCTCTTCTACAGATCATTTACTGTGTATGAGCTGTAGCGTTCTGAGGCACACTCGGCAGACGAGAATGCACATCAGATGTTTTGATCTATGGAAGAACATTTTTCCTAATATTTTTTCAAAGATTTTTTTTTTCTCAACTTTGTAATGTGACGCTGGAGATGGTCATGCCATATTTTTAAAGGAGACACTCTGTGTGTGTTTTTTAAGACCTTTTTGGAAGGGGGACAGAGGGTTGCATATTTTTTAACTCCAAAACCCAGATGTTCTTTAACAGAGAAAAATAGAATAACATACATTAATAGCTTGGAAAACAATGGCAATATTTAATTAACCTTTAGAAATGGCTAATCTGTGAATCTGCACGTGTCAGCTCATCTTTAGAACAGAGTGACTGTGTGTGCCTTTGCCAAAATCAACATGCTTGTTCGGTGGATTTCTTCCTCTGGGGATTCACATGAAGAACAAAAAAATGAAAAAAAAAGAAGAAAAAATAAATTTTTTTCAGTTGTTTGACTTGAAGCATTCATGTGATCCAGATGACCTCGTCGGGGTTGATGTAGCCTGGTGTGCCACAGATCCAAGATCTACATGTTCAAGGCTTGGCTCTTAGCCCTTAGTCATTGGACCAGACAGTCTGCAGGTCTTGTGGGACCATTAAAAGCTTCAGTTTAGCAAGGGGGCCATTACCTCTTCATCACTGACTTTCTTTCTCTCTCTCTCTCTATCCCTTTAGCTTGACTGCGATCAGCACTTATCTTCAGCAGACCCTCTACCTGCCAAATCCTCTCTTTTCTGAATCCTTTAAGTAGGAATACAGACTGCGGGTGGGAAAAAAGGTTGGTGAATGTTTGGCTCCTTTTGGAGCCCCCTGTTTCCCATCTGACAGGAGTCTCCCCACTAAAATGGGATGGGCTATATCCCTCCTCCAGCTGGCTGCCAGGGCTGCAAGGTGCAGGCAGATCGCAGTTTCTCAGCATGCAGGAGAGGTATCTGAAGCATAAGGCTCGTGGTGCATACGGGAGGAGTGGCAAGTACACCAGAAGGTGAAGAGATGGCTGGAAGCAACACTAATGCCCCTCCATCTGGAAAGATGAGTGCTGTTTAGTACGTCTGGAAAGCATTATTTCTGCAAATAGCTCAACCTCTTTCAGCTTAGAGGCAGGGATCCCAGCCTGCTGCCAAGCTTAGATCTCCCTGATGGCAATGTGGTAGGGGAGATGGTGAACAAGTGTACTAATGGCATAAAGCAGGAAAAAACAGCATCCAATACATCAGCTTAAGGTACATCAGGCATCTGCCCTTCTCCCAGAAGGCTGCCTGTGACTTCAAATTGCATTAAGACACACTTGTGTTTTATATCACGGGACCAACCCATATGATAAAAGTTTAATTGGGTGGGTGTGAAGGGGAATTTAGAAGTTGCTCAACTGATCGTTCCCAGTGATTTAGCTTCGCAAAGGAGATGTGGGAAAGGTTCAGATCGAACCTACCAGTGTCCCTGAATTTTTGTTTGAAATGTAGCCCTGCAAAGATCCGGCTTTACACAAAGCTCATCTGAAAACACTGAGGTGCTATTTCATGTTGTTTCAGAACAAATGCCTGACCCAAGCGTGTTCAAAACCTTGACTCAAATTCAGAGAGCAGAGGGGATTGCTCAGCAAACCTCATCAGGCCTTTGGCTTTGTAGCAAAATCAAAATCAGTATGCAGGGCTTTTCTCTAAATATTTTTGAATGGATAGAGATGTAGGCGGAAGTTCCAGTAGAATACTTGTTCAGCTTTTAACCATATTAATTCAACAGTCGAAATATCTATTGGAAATGGCACTCCTTGTGAATTTCAAGCAGGACAATTTCCAAAGTCCTTCTCATCAGTGTACAGCCTGTTTTCTAATGATATATATTCATGATCAATGTGGGATGCTGTGCGTGGTAATGAACAAGTTGTAATGCAGCTGATGTGTGAGGGTCTTGTGTGTATTCTCATGGGTCACTGTTGACCAGCCATCTGATATGTGCCAAGTTTGGATGAGACATGTGGTGTGCAAAGCTCATGAAGGATTTCTGGGAAGCGTTGCCTTGGTTTATTTACAGCAGACTTGCACCTTGCAAAATGGGTTTGTTTCCCCATGAAATTCAATAGACGTTCTCATTTGAAAACATAGTTTCAACATATATTTTAAAACGCTCTTGGACTGGACTCCAGACCCTGAAATACACTTCTGGAAAAGCCGTCTATTTTCAGACTTGAAAATGAAGGCACAAACCCCAAAACAAACTTCAGCAGTTCCAGGAGAATTTTGTCATAGTTGTGATCAGTTTGTACATCTTCTCACAGATTTGTGGATGTTTGCTTCAGAAATTTCTTGAAGATGTTTCTTTCCGCATCTGTCTTCTGTACTGAATGTGAGCCTCTTCTAAATATTTGTTGAATTTTGTGCGACTTGAAGGACACCCCATAGCTCATATGCTTAAGTGTATGGAAGACTTCACAGTTCAGGGCTGATGTTTGTTTTCTTTTTAAGGGCTCTGCAATGAGTTTAAAAATTGGCTATGGGGATTTTAGATAACTGTATATGTAAACTTGTGCATTCACTGGTAACATATATTGTAGTTTTTAATGGAAGAAATCAAAATGCAAGGAGTGAGTTTATAACAGTACCAAACCCAAAATATTTACAAGCCCATTTTTCTTGCTTTAAAATAAAGACTTTACTTTGTCTTTTGACATTCCCTAGGTGTTTTCTGTAGCTTTCACCAACACTGTTTCAAAAATATTTGCTTGTCAATTTTTTTTGAAAGAGTAAAAATCTCCATTAGGATTTGCGTTGTGGTTTTTTGCTGTTGTGTTTTTTGTTGTTGTTGTTTTGGTTTTTTTTTTTTTTAATATACTGTACAAAGTAAAAGGTTCATAAGCATTCTGGTAAAACATGATAGAAAATTTCCAATAATAAAGAAAAATGACTGATTTATTTTCTGAAGAACTGGTTTTGGATAAAAAGGGTTCTTTTCAAGTGAAAAGGCATGTCGTGCAAAAAATTCAATTAGTTCTAGTTTCAAGATCCCTATGGGCCATATCCTGAATAGTTATTGAGACAAAGCTCCCATTGAAGTCACTGGGCATACTTCCTGATTAAAGCCTTCAGGACTAGGTCAACTGGGAGTTTTGCCTGAGTAAGCACTTCAGGATTTGAGTGTAAACACAGCCATTGGGGAATAAATGGGTTAATACAGCAGCCTAATACATTCTCTGCATTTGTTAGCTCTGCTTTATATAAGGGACGTGGATCCCTCTTCCTCATTGTGAGGATGGCAGACATTTTATTTTCCATAACCCACTGTGCTGGTGCCCTTTCATTTGTGTCACCAAAGCGGTGTTGTCTGGCCCTGGTCTTTCCCCGTTCCCCGGCATCTCTCCCCTCCGGGAGCGAACCCCCCCAAGTCAGCGCAAAGGCAAACCCACTCTTTTAATACAGTACTGCGGGAGGAATCCCCCTGCCCCCTCCCAGCCAAGCCCATTCCCCCATCCAAGCTGAGTTAGTCATGTCTGACTTCTCCTATTCACATTATGGCTACCCTTGTTGCTTTTTGGGTTTTGTTTTGCTTCCTTACTGTTGTTGTTTTTCAGCCAAAGCTGTCATTTATCATGAGAACAAGAGCAGCCATGTGTTGATTTTTCTGGATTCCTTTTGGACAGTGTCCCAGTGCTAATGAAGGCCCTTCCAAAGTGCTAAAGAGCTGGTGCCAAAATCAGTTACAGTGAAAACAATAGGGGAGTGGTGCACAGACAGCACATCTAGTATGTGTGTGCGTGCATGCGTGTGTGAGCGGAGGGAGCACTTACAATTGTGATTTCGGTCCCCCTCCCCGAAGGATAATAAATTCGACTGAACTAAGGGGCTCGAATTCACATTTGCTCCGAGTCTGAGGCACATTCGAAATAAAAGCCAGTGGAAAAATTGATGGTAGATGTTCACACATTATGTCCTGGCTGGTCTGGATAATAACACAAAAATCAATGTTGTACGTAAGCTGTGACAATGATGATGAAGCTTCTGCAGGAGTTGTAGGGCCTTGAAATCCAGGGCTTTATCTCTGCCCGTGGGTCATTTATCTAGAAACTTTTTGTTTAAGGGCTCATGCAAAATGCCTTTTCATTTTTTAAAATACACTTTTAAAAAACTGAACTATTCTGTTGCTCAGACACTCCAAGCTGCTACGCTGACACTGCACGCTGGGCCTTAACAATTCCAAGCAGTGGCCATTGCGTGCTATCCTGCTACGGGGCAGGACGGCAATGGAAACACACTTTCCCTGGGACCTCGAAGGTGCGGGGAAGCGGGACAGAAACACGCAGAAGGTGGGCAAACCTCGGCAAGCTACCTCCAGAGCTGCGCTCCGAACCCCAATTAAAGGCTAAATACAGGCGGTCAAACCGCACGGGTGCGGGGGCTTTGAGCATTTTCGCCTCGTAGGAAGCGCCCAGTCACGGCGTTTTCCTGTCATTATTCACCTTGGAGGATTTATGCATTTTATGAATCAAAATACTCGGCAGTTTCGCAGACCGGCGAGCGCTTTCCCCCAGCCCAGTTTCTAGCCTTGTGCTCCACCTACCGGCTACCGGCCCCGCGCAGCTGCCACCGTGCTGCCGCCTCGCCTTCTGCGCACCCGAATGGGTTTGGGACACGGGGACCCCGGAGAGGAAACCCTTTATTTCTCCCCCCCTGGCCCCGGGGGTCCCGTTGCCGCCGGCCCCGGGGGGTCCCGTTGCCGCTCCCGGTGTCTCAGCTCTTCCCCCGGCGCTGCTCCCCCCCCTCCCCGCCCCCAAGCACACGGCAGCCAAAACCATTCCCAAGCCCGAGTACCTATACATAAATACACACATATATATATGTGTATTTGTATATCTTGCGCCTGACAGGCACCCAGCCACTTCTGTCGTGGTTCTGCAGCACCCATTCTTGTTTATTAAACCCCCCAAATGATTTAATCGAAATGATGTTTCCCCAACATAGCCGGGAAGCGATACTTTCATTACCAGATGCCAATCTTTCCTGCATGCATTTCAGTCGTGAGCAAGCCCGTTAGTGTTCGGAGGCAGATGCTGGCAATTTGGAAAGGCCTTTCTGTGACAGCACCCACTAACGCTGCTGTTTACTTTGAGTTTTGTGCCAAAATATATAAATATATAGGATTTCGAAAGAATAATCTTTGGACAAATCCGGTGAGTGATCTACGGATCAGCTTAATTTACAGCGGCCATATATATATATATAGATATGCTTTAGCAAATATAAAGTAACCTTTGACTAATTTACAATGTCTACTTTTAGATCTCCATTTAACATACAGTGTTACTGTACTTGGTTTTCGTGTTTCTTGTCTGCATAGACGTTACCTTCTGCAAGATTTGGTAGACTCCGTAGATTCTGACTTCCTGCATAGCACTGGGCACACAATTTCACACTGTGATTTCTTCATCTACACAAGCAATTTGCAGCTGAGCTAAGTTGTAGCTTGTAGAAAGATAGTCAAAATGCACACAGCCCAATGTAGCACTCCTAACTACCTATGCAGACTTTAAATTGTCTTTGAAACGTAGCGCACTATTGGAAGTTTCCATCCGTGCTCCCCCCACCCATACCAGATGAGCTCCTTATCCCCCCTTGACAGCACTAAGCTATTTTAGATGTAACATTTACGCACATAGATGTTTTCAGGAGAGCTCTAATTTATCAGCTAACTCCTTTCACCCTCTTATTCAAGCATTTCAACAGAGCAACAGATGGTCCTTGCGGGCCATTTGCTGTGACTGGAATTGTACCGTCCCAAAGAAGGGTGTCTTTCTTATACCTAAAAGTGAGTCTAAGTTTCCTTACCCAGTAAGAATTTCAAATGATGCCTCAATTTGCCTTTGCTACAAAAGAAAACAAGTTTCCCAACAGTTGAAGGGTGAAAGCTGCAAACTTTAAAAAACATCTCTCACCATATGGACTATCATACCCTTATAATCAGAGAGAATGGAGATTTTGAAGACACAGCATGGAAAAGTCCTCATTTTTGTCTTTGTACCTTTGGATCCTGAACTTGGGATGACTGAAATAGTAATTTATTTGAAAGTAACCCCTCTTTTCATTATTTATTGATATCATTGGCACATTTAAACATTTGTAGAGACTAGTTTCAATTGTGTACTCTGTCAATGCACCTTAGGAGCACAGGCACTATATGAGTCAAAAGTTTCATCTTAATACAAAAAGAATTAGAATAAAAATGTTCTCTGAAAGATTTTTCTTTAATTATGTCCTTGAATTTTGCAGAGAGCTCCATTTTTTTGGCTAACACAAAATGCTTCTAAAAATCTAAATAAATTTTATAATTGTATACGAAATTCTTTGGACCAGCTCTTGTAGATGGGATATAGTTCTATATGGCTACCGAGTATTGTTACACATTTGTAGACCTAAAGCTATGTGGTTTACTTTGCTTATCATCTGCCTCCAGGGACGTCTGTGCCCAAAGGTACTTTGAAGCTCAGGCCCTAATTCACATTGTGGGCTTTCATTACTCTTAGGGAAGTAAGAATCAGGCACCTTGATCCTTCTTGCTACTGGTTTTGTATGTTTTTGCTAGTTGACCAGATGAAGTGAATTCTAGGGTATGGGCATCTTCCTAGGGGACACTTTGGCCAGATGAGGTCTGTGACGTGGATGCACAGCAATGTTTTGAGTTTGATGGATGGGTGACATTCAGGACTGTTAAGGTTCCTTGTACAGCACATGAGGTCGTCTGCTGAGTTGATTCTATTCCTGTTTTATGTAAAACAGGTTTCAAATTCTTGGTAAAAGAGAATGTAACAGGGCATTCTGGGATTAGGTATTCAGGGCACTTTCTATCTGTATGGAAGATATAAATTTGAACCCTGCGTGGATGTACAGGACTCTGAATCCCATCTGTAGCTTTCAGTCCTCACCTGGGGCTGAGGAGAGGTTTTATTCACCACTTTTTTAAGTGTCTCAGGTCTTTTCATATGAACAGCTTTACAGCCTACAGACTTGAACTCACCCAGCCTCTTGACTCTGGGATGGACTTTGTGTCATAGCCTGTTCATGTCTGTCTTGTATGAGACATACAAGTTCACAGACCAAGCAAAGGGATGACTCAGGCCTCTGATCTGAACCCTTAGACCAGGACTTAAGTGTAAAGAGTCACATTGTATGACGTCAGGTTCTGAGAGGGCAACAAACTTTTCTCTCCCTCTACAAGAAAAAAGACGAGAGAAGGAGGTTTCTGTTTTCTCCAAGGTTAGAACAGTCAACGGAGCTTAATAGCACTTTTTTCATTCCTCAGCAGATTTTATGCAGAGTTCAATGTAGCTAGGTCCATGGGTATGGTAAAATAAATGGGGAGATTTCAGGTGGAAAAGACATTGTGGCAGGAGAGGAGATTGCTGAGGGAAATACGTTGATTTAGCCAGACACAAAAAGCATATGTGCTAGTTGAGATAATCTGGATTGTGGAGGTAAACGCTGTAATTTTAGACTACATTCACAAGGTGAACTCATGCAGTAAACCTCTACTCTTTTATGTCCTATCATCTTGGGGAATTCATAACCCAGATTAGATGACAGACTCCCTTATCTAATGCAGAAGAGTTAGATGCCTGAGAATAGGAAACACAGAAAGCAGTGTGCTGAACAGAGAGCTGTAGGAGTGAATCTATGGAAAATGCCAGTAGATTTTGCCTATCCCTAACCTGGAAGTTTTCTGATTTCCTGATACGCTCAAAAGTGTTTGTTCTGTGGAGGTGATCACCCTTCTACAGCATGAAGCTTCTGCCTGTCCCAGGTTTAGGGCAGATGCGTCTGTGAACTCCATGTAAGTGCTTGGAAAAACCATGAAAAGATAGGTGTGTCAAAGACTATGACTAGCTTTGGTGGTGCCCATCTTTTACATAATTTCCTACGACGAGGGCATGGCAAGAAAGTTCTCATCAGCTTTATGAGGACAGAACTCAGGCTTAGAAGAGCATAATAAACACCAGACCGTGGGGTACCTGGTGTGACAGCACTTTCCAGTTTTCTATTTTTTTTTTTTCTTTAAAAGTTTAGTCACTGCACAGCTGTGTACACAACACTGGTGGGAACACAAACTACAAAGTGGTTATAGCACTGGGCTGGGTTGGGTGGTCGGTCTCAGAAGGTAGAGGCTGATGGATCGTACATTACCTGGAGGTTGGTAACAAGTGAAGAATTACAGAGGACTGCACTGGGACTTATCTTGTTTAACATCTTTATCAATGACCTGGAGGAAATGACAGAGTACACTTGCCACATTTGCAAATGACATCAAAATGGGAAGCAGGGGAGGGAATGGGGATCCACTGATATGCTTGAGGGCAGGATCACCATCCAGAGGGACGTAGACAGGGTGGAGGATTGGGCCAACAGGAGGCTTATGAAATTCAATAAGGAAAAACGTCAAGTCCTGCACCTAGGATCACCTTGCAGTGAAACAGGCTGGGGACATGCCAGCTGTGGAGCAGCTCTGCTAAGAAGGACCTGACAGCCATAGTAGACAGCAAGCTGAACATGAATCTGCAGTGTGCTCCAGCAGCAAAGGCGGCCGGCAGTATCCCAGGCTGTATTAACAGAAGCATGATCAGTACAGAGAGGGGAGTGATTATCCCCCTTTGCTCAGCACTCTTTAGATGGCACCTATAATACCACATCCAGTTTCAGGCCCCCGAGTACAAGAAAGACATCAGTAAAATGGAGCAAGTTCAGATGAAAGCTACCAAGATGGCTGGGGTCTGGAGCCCTTACTTTGTGGAGACAGACTGAAGGATCTGGGCTTGCTTCAGAGGAACTTGGCTGCTGTGGACTACGTCTGCATGTACGGGGCAAAACCCTGTCTTTCCTAGCAGCCTGCCAATACCTGTGAGGACATTACTGAGAAGACACAGACAGGCTCTTCACAGAGGGGCATGTCAGGAGGGTGAGAGATGATGGGTGTTTGTTGAGATAAGAGGTTCATGTGGGTTATAAGGAAAACCTTTTCCCCCATGAGGACAGTCAGGCGGTGAAACAGGTCACCCAGAGGCTGTAATCACCACCTTTGGAGGTTGTCAAAACCAGACTGGCCAAGGCCCTGGACAGCGTATTCTGATCTCATAGCTGAGCTGAGCTTGAACCAGAGACTTCCTGAGGTCCACTCCTGAATTATCCTCTGATCCTGTGAATACATAACTGAGGGTTTTTTCCTGGCAATATAACACCTGTCTGGATGCAAGGAGAAAACATTGCCATTCCTATGCTGTAGGCTTGAGATATAGATTCTTTGTCTTGTAAGGGCCTGGTGGCCAGGGCCTTTTCGTGGGGTGTGGGTTTAATGCCTCTCCAGCTGAAAAAAGCCTAAACCCAAGCCTGTTATTTACACCTCCCCGAGTGGTGCAAATACTCAGCAAAGGGCAGATGGCAGCCCAGCTGTGCTGCTCTGTTGTAATGCAGTTACGTACAACAGAGCTGCAATGTGTTGCAAGACAGGCCCACCCTCGCGCACCTTTAGAGCAGATCCTAAATAGCTGCTGACTGTGCTCACCTGGGGAGCGGCCACCGCGCAGTACCCACAACTCATGGCCACAGGTCCTCTCTGGGGTTAGCGCCTGCCCTTTTCTTGCTGCCCCACTTGCACCTTGGATGTCAGGGGCTGGAACAGTCATTCAGCCTAAAGGATTATGTAGCAGCTAGTCGGGACATAGCCCTGGCTCCCACCTGAATGTACACGAAATATGAAGTGTAATGTCTTTGACAGGACTAGCTGCAGTGCCGAGGGATCATAGCTTAGGGCTTCATCTGGGGAAATGGAAGGCAAGGATGTAATTCTTCAAAACAGGGTGACAAATATTTATACTTTTCTGAATGACTATTAGGGTACTACATGTGAAGCCTGTAGATGGCAAGGAACTGTGCCATTTTCTCTTCCACCTTTGCTGCACAAAGCCCTCTTGTAATCATGCCCTGGGCCTTGCAGACCTTCTTAGGGAGGTGGGACAGGGGCTTCTCTTGTGGCTGTGCAGTCCCCTTGGACCTTACGTGACTTGTCTCTAAGTGACTTAGGATGGAAACTTGTAAATGCGAAGGCCATGTAGGTAGTGGACTTCAGTGCTGAGCTAGGTCATTATGTCCTCTCAGTGAATCTGGGTTCATGCTCTTTTTTATTCAAAACAATTCGCCAGAAGAGTCAAATTGCTGAAAGTCAATACACTGGACTACATGGACGTAGATACCTCATTTCCCTTCTTTCAATGCCCTTATATGCAGTGCTTGAGTGATATGGGAGGGATTAAACATTTTTCCAGGCAAGAGATCTATAGAACAAAGAAGGTTGATGGGGAGGGAAGGATAGCAATATAATTTATAAAAGGCTCTTAGAAGCAACAGCCCTAGCTTTCCACTGTCGTGGAGTACAGCTGAAAATAGCAGGTAATGGGACCGGTGTCCCTTTAAGAATTCTTGAGGTTACTAATGGATATAGGTCATGGTGACAGCCTTAAATAAACCTTCAGTAATAAACAAATCATTTTGAGTTTTCATAAGATTACCATCACTCTAAGGCTGCTCCAGTAGGGCTAAGAATGCGTGAAGGAAATGAGCATGATAGATCATATACATCATACTGTCATACCCCAAGAAAAGGACAAAAAAAATCTTTCAAGGAGGCTCACACTGTATTCCTGATAAAAGCTGTTAAGAATGTGCATTAATATTAATCCTGTATTTTACAATAAGCTATTCACTGCCTCTACACAAAATGGAATATTGCATCAGAGGAAAAGGAAAACAAAACTTAGGAAAAAAGATCTCAGCAGGCATAAGTATCTTGTTCCCAGGATTTGGAAACTGAAAGTACCAAGAGGGTACCAAGGAATAATCATGTATCCAAAATAATTGTAAGAATAATATGGAAGTCTATACATAACAGAAATTCCCTCTCTTATTGTTTCCTGCAGTACATTCCTTGTGGATTGCAGCTTTACTTTGGTTTTAGTTATTTAAATAGAGTTCCTAGTTGTTACCTATGCTAAAAGTGCTTCCATTTTGATAGCTTTAGGGCTTTCTTATGGTGAAGGACAAGGTGCATTTAAACAGAAATATTGCTTGTTCTTTGATGCTTCTGTATATCTTACTGTGATCAATGTTTGCACTTGGTGTTCTTACTATGGCACAGAGAAAACTGAAGTGGAGTTCAGCTGAATCGAGGTGTGATTAAAATAAGATTTCCTTCTTCAGTAATAAAGCCTTCTCTAAATTGAGTGTCACTTTGTTATTTACAGAAGTCCCATTCTGGAATACAAATGTCTCATGGATTGTTTTTAAACCTCTGATACCCCCTTATAAATTCCTCCACCCCCAAAAAGGAGCATAAGGGAGTGAAAAGAGATTTTGGTGTACAGTGGATAAGTAATAGGATTCATTGCTGAAGAAAAAAATGAGTTGAGGTATCTTTATGGATAATGACCTGCCAATGATTGTAAATACAAGGTGACATCTTTAAAGATAAGGACATTCACAAATCGATTAGACAAATTGGTTAAGCAAAGCCATGCAGATATATAGCTATATTGTGACTAAAATATCTTACTGTATGGAATGCACAGATGATTGCAAATATTGTAATGCCTTCTTCCTTGTGTCCATAAATAATAATAATCATAATAAACGTGCTCCTGCCGACAGCCTAAGCATCCCAGTAATGTGAATTGATTGTTAGCGTTTTGCTTTAGAGATAGATTAATTAAGGCTGAATCATATAGTAATCCTTACAAAAGCACTGTACATATGACATCTAAATTAATACCAAATGAATTCATCACAAACAGGGTAATTACAATGAATATCTAATGAATTAATAATGATAGAGCATTTATGATTCATGCATATATATACACATATATATACACACTCTCACATGCACAGACGATAGCAAATTTGCTGCTGCTACATGGAAGAGGGAGATCTGTGATTTTTAGCTTTGTATGAGTTCCTACTGGTTTTCAGTGAGCTTAGCACTGTATTATGCCTACTACTGAGCAAAAGTTAGGCAGAGGGACTAGCTGAAATAACATCCAGGTATGGGTGGTAAGTCACTGTCTCAAGGCTGTGATCCTTCCTTCCTGTATAAAAAAAAAAAAAAAAAGATACTGGCATAGGAGCAGGGCCAAAATCTTCATGCAGTTTCAAAGTCACTCTGGATGGACTTTGGATACTTTTTTGAAGCTATGCAGATGGGATGTGGAAGCTGGGCACCTAAATGGTACTTGTGCTCTAGCAGCAGAGGTCTGCTGTGAGCGGTTTGCTGTGCCAGGAACCTGCTTTCAGTAGCAATAGCCCGGAGTTCTTGTCATCCATTCATCAGCCTCTACAGGTTATCACTACTTAGAGTGAGGAGGTTTTCAGTTTTAGAAATGCTAATAGACAGCACACATAGGCATGAACAAAGACCTGAAAGAGTTGGGCTCATGCCTAGCCTGGAGGTCACAGATACTTTACTTTCCCACCATTTAAATTTCTTTTCCCTCTGTCATCTGACCCACCCTTCATCTCCTCAGTCTTTTAAATCTAATCTAGACTTTTCCTTTCTCAGGAACTTCTATCTGCCTTTGACTTCAAACTTTGTGAAAGTGCCTCCTACTGCCACCATTGACTTCCATTGAATCTCCCATCCTTTACTCTGCTCTGGGGCTGAAATAAGGCACCTTCATCCATTAACAAGGTGTTTGTCAAGGCCAACATGACCTTTTCTGGCTGCTGCCAAGACTTCTTGCTATTTTCATCTTCCCCAGTTTGTCCGTGACTACTGCGTTACCAATGATAACTCAAATAATCAATTTCACATCGATTATTCTCTCCACAGACATCTTTGATCGTGCTTCCCCTGTTCTCAATCTTCCCTTTATGAACAGTCCTTCAGTGATTTGTTGTTATTTTGGCTCTGTCTTTAGCCTGTTCTCGTTTTCATCATCTGGTAATTCCTTGGCAGCCCATTCCCCTGTCCATGCTGATAGCTCACATGGCCATCACGTTGTCCTTGACCCGCTGCGTCACCATTCTGTCTCTAGTCTTCTTCCAAGGCTCTGACATTGCTATGATGTTCTTATCAACTCAAACTCAGCTTTATATCAACTGGATTCTATTTTTATCTTTTATTTTCCTTCTCCTTTACCAGTATGAATTCCCTGGGCTCCTTGGCAAATCGACATGACTGGACTCTCACCAGATGGTCACGATAGTGTCCAGACTCTAGAGGCTTTAAGTCCTTATCTTACTGGGATTGAGAACAGGCTAAACCCTTTTCCTGGCTTTAAGCATCTACCCTACATTTCAGGAGCAAACCTCATTCCTGGCACCAGGAGGGATTCCTCAGTCTAATACTCTAGTTCTGGAACTGGTACCTTCTCTGTCCAATTCTTCCTAGCACCTGTTATGTCTCCTTGCATCCCACTGTAGGAATAACAGTCTCCATCTGGTTTACACTTTGTTTCCTCAAGGGCATATGACAGGCAGGTAAAAAAAAATGTCTGTGTATGCACACACGTGCGCGCGCGCACACACACACACACACACACACACACAGAGTTTGCTTAAGAGTCTAAAACTTGATTGATCTTTTCTAAATAATAAAAGAAGCATGTGAATCTAGGTAAAGTTAATAAAGCCATAAAGCCTCCCTGCATTTCCACTACCTCGATTTCCTCCTCATTTCGGATGCAGTCTTCAGGCTCCATTCAGAGACATTTGAGCATAGAAAATATTTTCTCTGCAACACTGAACTGTCTTTTAAAGCAAAAGTTTCATTCAGCTCACTTTAGTACAGTTGGTCTTGTCAATAAAGAGGGTGTTCCTATTACAAAGGCATATCTTTTTGTTCCCCTCTCTTATTTTAAACCCTCTCTCGCTGCCATCTCGGTGAGTGTCTTCCATGCATGTGTTCCAATACTCGATTCCTTTGTTTTGCCACTGGCTCTTCTTTCCTTTCCACTTCACCTGCAGACTAGCCGGAGTAAAGTGCTTCTCCTTGCTTCTGCTGACCCCCTTGGCATTGTCTGTTTAGAGTAGAGACATGAAGATCTCTATTATAGCTAGTCTGGGAAAGACATACTTATGGCCTTGTGAGTGAATACACAGTGGCATTCAACGATACAATAGTTTTCATAGGAACAATTTCATCATATCGAACACAACTGTGAATTTCTACTTGCAATCTTTGACCCATTTTTCATCTCCTCTTTCTCTTATTCCCCTCCCATAGATATACTTGGCTGACGCTCAGTAGAAAAGACAATGCGGTAATCGAACTCTCTCCTCCTTTCCAGCCTTCATGCAATACCTTTGCATAGTTGTGCAGCCTGGGACCCCCTTGTCCCTTGAATCAGGACTCCTCATTCAGCTTCAATCTGGGCAAAAATGTGTTTACCATCTGGCAAATTATTTTCCTGGCCTACCACACCCACATAGAAAACGGGAAAGGAGCTCAAAAGGTCATCGGGCCTATCGCTTGCCCCAGGGCAGGATCAGCCACATCTACAACATTCCCAACAGATGTTTATCTAACTTGTTCTTAAAACCTTCAAATGTGGAGATTTTCCAAGCTCCTCATGCGGTGCTCAATTCTCCTTGCAAATTCTTAATGATCCTCCGTGTCCTGAGCTCTTCAATTACAACCTCTCACATTCCCCCATTAAATTCAACCTGCTTATCTGCTCCTTCAAAGGCTCTGCACAGCTCTGGCTCCATCTGTCCCTGGTTCTTTATGAGAGTGTCTTCACAGGGTGTCTGGGTGCCTTTGCCCTCTTACTGATTAGCTATTTAAGCCGCATATCTTTCCTCACTTACATTCTGCACCCACCCATCTCCCTATCTCCATCTGTCTGGCGTCCCTTTGCCCAAAAATCGCTTCATCAGGCTTTCATTTTCACTTTCAAGAACTTTCCCCCTTAAACTCTTTTCTTTTGCGAATAAGCAGACTCAAGGCCACTCAAAAATGTGCTTTTTAAAGGAAACACCCCCATCCCTCCCAGCCCAGAAGTTACCATTCAGTCTGCCACCCTGTGCACCCAGCCAAGCGTTGGGTTTTGTTTGCCTTCCTTAGCCTGTAAACTCATTTTGGGTGGGGCTGTTTTCTGCCCTTTGTTCTCCACTGTGTTGAATGCACTGACAGTGCTGAACTCTCAATAATTAATAGCACAAACAAAGCTTAAAAAGGGATGGATCAAAGGAAGGCGAAAGGGAAGGCAGAAGGAATATGAGGGTTTTTTTTTAAAGCGGCAAGGAAGCTTCAGGATAAACGTATCCTGTTGGGATGTGTTGAACACCTGTTAGAAAGAGGTTGTGGATAAGATTGTTGAACAGTCTGAATGAAGGTGGTCTCTGCATCTCCCTAAAATGCTCAGAAAAAAAAATATGAATTCATAGTAACAGGTAGACACTTTGCATAAATTTGAAACGAGAGAGACAACCAGTAAATAAGTAAAACTTGGAAAGCAGGCAAGTGGCAAATCGGAGGCAGGGAGAGCACCGCTGACCCTTTACCAAAGGGTTTACCTTGGTCTGGACATTCAAGCTCAATGGCTAGTGTTCACTCTGCTACACTTCTCTTGAGTTGTACCCATTTAATGATGGCCACATTGTCACAGTACTAAGATTTCTGCAAAGCTGAAGCAGAGTTTTGAAGTGTTTCATCCTGTAGTCCTAAGGGTGACTGCCTGTTCCTCTGTGTGGAATGGCTGAGCAAATGCAGGCAGTGCTGACCCTACAGGCAGGAAACCTCATCCCACCACTCTGCCTTCAGCAGACCCAACGTGGCATGAGACTGGAGACATGGAAGCTGGTGCTTCCGTGAGACACAATATAGAGCTTTCTGGTGGTGTTCAGAGGGTGATCTCACACAGCGGTGAGTGGATCACACAGACCACCTGGAGACCTCTGACTGTAGCCATGAAGGCTTTCAGAGTCCTTATGCTGACTGCTGATGGTAGAGCAGGAGCACAAGGACAAAGAGGCACATCCTACACATCTGGGAGGGACAGGAGTTCCAAGGAACTGTGCAAGGAGTTTTCTTCACTTTTTCAGTGCTAGGACACTTCAGATCTCACACACTCACGAACTCCAGAGGCAGATTTCCATCGTCCTCTGGCAGCAATTTACTCCACACTGCTGCAAATCTGTTGCTGGCTGGACTATGGCTGGCAAACAAAATGCCAGTGCTGTGGTGATAGAAGAACAGGAAGTCTATTATTTCTGCTTTTCCCACTAAAATCATGGTTACCTCTGGAGAAATAAAACACCCAAATTGTGCTGGGAACATCAGTGGCAGAAAGATGTTCATTGTCTGCCTCCGTGTGCGTGAACTGAAACCTGAGAAAATACCATTTGGCCATTATCCAGTCTCTGGAAAATCATCAACATCAATGTGGAATGTGCCAGTTGGTTACAGAAGGCAGGGTGGTAAGGACTTCTGGAGTTAACCTGTCTGGTCACAAAGAACTGCGTTATGTCATAGTACCACGAATATCAGTGGAGAGTCTGCCTTGCTGCTATCCAAGTGACCCTGGCCACCGTATTTTGTGTTGGCTCTAAAGGTGGACCTGGATGAAAGAGCACCTGGGAAAAAGTGGCTGCCCTCACTTCAGTGTCCAGGGAGTGTGCGCCTGGCTGACTGTGGGCGGGATGTGCTCCCTGCACACCTAAATTCCACTCCGGTGTCTCTAATCTCATTTGTACTATTAGGGTGTGCAATGCACAGCATGATACATGGATCAAGAAAGGATGGGGGGCTTTCACCAGGAATAGGAGAATTTAAATATTTCACAGGCTTGATATAGGCAATCAGAGAGTGCACCTCTCATCACAGGAGCTGTGTCAGGAAAGTAAAGGGGTCGCTTTGTAAGGGAAAAAGCAATTTGTGGAAGTGCCGGAGTACACATATCAATCTGTCCATTTGCTATTATTATTATTATGGGAATGTATTAAAAGTTTTAGTTTAAACTTCCTGCCTCTTTATTTTTGTAAAGAATCACATTATCAGTAGACTGTGTAACTGAGCGGGTTGTACAAACACAGACATCCCTTCTGTTGCCATACAAGGACCACATATGTTAATATAAGCAAAAGGTTCAATGGGCAAGGACATGTGGCAGACAATGCCGGATACGCCAGTGCCAGGAATCACCCAGACTCCGGCACCTGTGAGGGCACAAGGCAGGGATGAGCAGGGGCTGCCTGGCCACGCTCGCTTCACTCACAGGAGTTTACTGACCAGGCAAAAGCTCGCGGTCCTCGCTTTGCCTACAGCAACCCAGGGCCGAAGGACTATTTTCCCCACTAGCTCTTGAGGAGATTATCTGGGAGATGTTTTTCCAATAGGATCTGCCCATCGGGGTTAACTAAAATTACATTTCAGATACTGATTTTGTTATACTGCTCAGAATTTTCATCTCAGTATTTTCTAGCCCCACCCCCCCCCACCCCCCCATTTTATTTGCTTGAAAATATTTGGCTTTGAAACTAGCTTCAATTTTATAGCTAAAAATGTAATAAGGAATGATTTTTAATTTCAAATGACTCACATGACTCAAAATGAGGTACTTCCAGAAAGTTTTATTTTGATAGAAAAAAATGACAAGTTATTTAAAATAATAACATGTACCCCTTCAGTCAGAACTTAAAGTCTGTTAACAAGATTTTACTTACACCCACACTGCCAAGTGGATACGTTAGTACTAATGTTGATGTGAAGCCTAAGTTTAATTTATATCACCATTTCAGTAACCAAGCCCATATTCAGGGCACAGATACATCTGAGTAAAAGACTTCTGTGCCTAGATAAGAAGGGTTTAAAGACAATCTGGCTCACAGGCTAACTGAAGAGATGATGTGTTCCCAAAAAGCTGGGGAGGGGGAAGTGCACAGCAGAGAGGAACTGGAAGAGAGAGAGAGGGAGGGAGGGAGGGACAGGGAGGGAGAGAGAGGATGTGTGCATTAGGGAAATTGCCAATAGGGTGGTTGGGAAAAGATTAATTACCGCAGTAGCAGCACAGCAAAGAAAAAAGAACTGACTATGCATGATGGCCATATAAGGTGGATTAATGAAAAAGAATGAGATCAAATATCAAATTCTTTAAAACACAGCTGTGGCAATCTGTGGTACTCAGCTGATAGCAGTGGTATTACTCCAGGTTTACACCACTTTCAGTGAGAGGAATGTACCTCTGATTCCCTGACTTGCACCTAACACGTCGCACTCTGTCAGTCAGATACCCAGGTGGGTCTGAGGTGTCTCTTTGGAAAATCGTGTAATTCTCCCAGTCACTACCAGCTGAGGATCAGCTTCTGAAAAGGATTAGATTGTCTTAGTGACATTTGGCTGTGTGTTTACTTTCATCCTATTGAAAGATGGATTCCTCCCCAGTTCTAGTGAATTATCTTTGTGGCTTTGTCCATACTTGCTAAACACTCCCCTGTAGTTTCCCAGGCGTGTGTTCCTGGAGAACATCTGTGGAAATGCTGAGGGCCTGGTGTAATCATCAGAACAGCAAGTACCCTGATCAGTGAGCCACATGCCAAGTAGGTTTCATGAAGTTAAATGAAAAAGGAGCTCAAAGGATGGCTGCTCTTCTAATTAACGGTATCTCTGATGTTGCACTGCACCTTCAAATTACATGTATGCCTACAGTTCACCAGAGCATCCATCCTTCCTTCACACAGCTGATTAATGATTCTTTTGCACATGCATTTGAAGCTTGAGGAATTTCATTTCCTAATGATAATTTTCTTTATCTCTGCTGTCAGTGAGGGAGTGCCTTTTTGTCCAGGGCAGAACCTGGCAAGAGAGGAGGCAGGGCTGCGGGTGGCTGCTTACACCACCCACGCACATTAGAGAAGTCCTGAGGGACACCCTACCTGGTACTGCAGCAGCCTGTGAAACTGGCTTTCAGCAAGGCCCAGTGGTTCCACCTGGGGACACATTGGAAGAAGGGAGGAGGGAGGATGGAGGCAGGGAGGAAAGGGACTACAAAGATGGTGGCGTTGGCTCTGGGTTTCCACACACTGATGGGGTTTAGGATTGTTGTTCCGCAATCTGGGGTCAATTGCTAAGTGTAGAGCAGTCACAGTATACTCTGAACACCCACCACTCCGCATTTACAGCTTGAACCTTCCAAAAGGATCTGGATGTTTAAGCATGAGGACATTTGCCTGAATGCCACCCCACCTTCAATGACCAAGCCTTCAGGCTGAATCTTCTGTAGAGTGTATACAATGTTTTCACACCACTCAGTTCTCCCCAGGGGTTAAGATTTTTGTAGTTTTCATGCCTCTGTGTAAGTCTGAATTTTACCTGCAAGCACATAACTTCACTTGAAGTCCACCAGAGGCCAAACCCTGCTCTCAGACAGCCTCAGGTACATCCATGGACATCTGCAGGAGTTCAGAGTGAGGATCCAGTTCTGCTCAAAGGGGCTGATGAAAAGCCAGAGGCTGAAAGATGAGGTCTTTTCTCTTTTATTTCTTAGGACACAAAGAGTTATTTATTTACAAGACTGGCTTAGCATTATTGTAATGAGTTTCACAATGCGTGTCTGGACGTTCCAGCCTGGACCAGGGACCTCTTGTTGTAGGCACTAATCTTGCCACTGTGACCTTTGCTTCATTTAATACCTGGGTGTATCTGTCTGATATTCTTTTTTTCTTTTTTCTTTTTTTTTTTTAATAAGATAAATTTACATGTCAGAGTCCATTCACATGTGCTAACCTAGTTATGAGCCAGTTTCACTCTTCATGAACTTCCTGCCTACGGGCATTTTTTGTAAATTGCTGTAATATGATAACTGGAAATCCTTTTTACTATCTCAAAACGGGAAATAAACATCCTGTTGTGAGAAGAGAATTAGAATTATGCATGATGCTTCTTTTGTAATTTAGTCAATCTTGATAACATATATTATGTAGGAAAGACTTCTAGGGCATTAAAGCAAAGATGACCAGCCATAAATCAACCTTGAGGAGAGAGTATGCTGAATCCCTGTTGAAAAGCACTTAGATCATTCTTGTTCAGCTTGACTGTTGCCTTTGAGACTGACAAGGAATTAGTGAGATTAGAAAATATTTAGAAATTCAACAGATCTGGGTCTGCATTTTCTTGATTTCAGATGAAGACTCAAATAATGTGTACATTCTGTCACCTACTGCTTTATATTTGGCAGATGTTTCCTTAAATGTCAGAAGTATCTGCCTGCAGAACGTACCTAGGGTAGTTGTTTGTAAGATGTAGATTGCCTTTTCAGCAGTGGGCAGCAAACTCTGGTGTCTGAGATCTTGAGGTATGTATTCTGCTTCTCATCCTTATATCCCCTGATCAATATAAATAAAGTTTCTTTTATCAGTCTTCCTAAATCTGCATTTGTTTTCCTCTGTTGGAATAATTGATGTATAATTTCTTTTCCTCAAGAGAATCTTTTCCCTTTGCTTTTCACTTAATTTAGATTTTTTTTCCCTTTCTTTTCTAATTGCATATATTAGCACAAGATATTGCTGGAGGTCTTATGAAGATGTTCTTATTTTCGTTGTCGATAGGAATTTTAAAGAATTGCTTCTCATTTTATACATCTTAAGTGTCCAGTCAGTGATGAATTTCATTTAAAAAAGGAAAGAGCCAGCCACATTACTGTAATTTCTGAAAAGTGTCTTAATGATGATTTGTGACAGAGGAATGTTACGATATCTCTAAGTTACATAACATCAGAGAAATTACACTAATGTCAGTGTTTGGATTTCTACTGTCATTACACAGAAATCTTTGAACTAAAACATTAGGGCAAATAATCTTTATAGGTTATTCCTTTCTGAGCGATGCTACACCATTATTTGTGAATTTGGAGTTCTTTGCTATACTAATCATAATATTATGAGAGAAATAATTCCAGTTTGGCATACATTTATAAACACTGTTGAAATGTTTAAGTGCTTGCAGCAGCTGTAGGACTGATTTTTTTTGGACCCTTTCTTTCTGTGCATGTGTCATGGTTGTGTTGTGGTTTTTTTTTTTTTGTTTTGGGCAGTTTAAGAGAAGTAGCTTTCAGAAGAACAAGAAATAAGTGCAAGACAATGCGCTTACACAACGTAATATTTGAACCTGGAGAAGGGGTTATTGGTCTGACTTTATTCGGATGCTGCTGGTCAAACGGGATTAGAACTGTTTTAACCTGGGTTTTTTGAGCTTTGGTAGGGTCCTTCAGATGAACACTGAGGTTTCTCTTAAAATAGACTCTTCTTCTTCCCCCTTCATTCTAAGAATACAGTTTAAGTATTTTACCCAGGCACATTTTCTGAGAAGTAGCTGGTGGTTAAAGGATAGGTCTGTGAGTCAAATATACAGGGTTCTAATCCGCTCTCCGCATTTGAGTCATTCAGCTTTGTCTACCCTGATGAGTGCAGGCAGTCACACCTCTCCTTCACCCACGCACCAAGCTGGCCACATGTGGGCCAGCACTGGAGCAACTGCATTTTTGTGGTGCTAAACCCAAACAACTATATCCTGCCTCTTAGCATGGCTTATTACAAGCTTGTAACCGAAGCTGTGATTACACAAGCCACGCACTGAAATGTTCATCTCTCCAAAACCTGCAAGACATCCCACATATCTCGGGGAGCAGGAGCTCTGGGAATGCTTCAGAGGAGGGAGGTAGCAATGACTTATCTCTCCACTCTGTTACCAAAGGGAACGGGTCTGGGCATTCATCTGGTTCCCAAGGCAACTGAGCAATATTGACTTTATCATCCTTTGATGATTTGCTTATTGCCACAGCTGGGAACTCAGATTACTCGGAAGTCCCCGTGGCTGTAGGGTCTTGCTGCTGATCATGAGTGCAAAACACGCTTGAACTAATCAAGAACCACAGCTGGGCCACTTTGAGATTATTACCTTGGACCTGTGCCTGCAGAGCTCCTGGGTTGGAACTGGTTCCTGTCCATCAGAAGACAAGCAAAGCAGATGTACAACTGTCAGCACCTGTAGGCCCCTCAGCTCTGAAATCAGGCAAGCTACCAACCTCTTCCTCCCAGCGCTCGCTTGTAAAAGAGGTTTCTTACACATTAGGAAGCTGTGATTCCTAGTCTTTATTTGCTTAATCTGTGCTTTAACATATTCTTCATTCATTTTCAGAAATGGCTGCAACTGCAACATGCTGGCGTCTTTAAAAGTCGTTAAAGAAGAAATGTCTCTGCCTTGAAGAGTTTTCTGATAAGGCCCCAGTTCTGCATCTTGATGCAAGTGGGCATGTCCTAACACCTCTCTGGAACGTCAGACTTGTTCTTCCTTGCGTATGTTTGTTATTTTAAACAACAAAGTATTGTCAGCAGAAGTTTAGTTTGGTCTTTGTGTAAGTGCGTAGATGAACACGCCCTTTGAGTTCAGCGGGGCTGAGGTTTCTTTTGTGTAGTTATGAACCTCCAAGGAGTTCCTGCAGCTTGGTTAGTGTGCATAATGCCACTCTAGAAGTGTAAGTTAGTTTTGATATTTTATTGACTTATTAAATGGTGCTGCCTTGCTTCGTATTTATTAGTTGCAGCTATTTACACAGTGACCGTTTTTGCCTCCACAATCAGCTTGCTCTGGGAGTAACTTTTGCAGTGTGGAGGGTGGTGAGATCAGTCACGGTCTGGAAATCCCTGTAGCTTCTGCATGCATCTGGATAGGCCAAGGGTGGAGCTTTCTCTTTTACTCTGAACTTCTCTGAATTAGTGCTGTTTCATTTTCGCTTTTGCACCCTCTGTGTAGTTGTTGGAACCTTGTCATCTTCAGCTCATACACCCCCTACTAGTGGGATGTACTCTCAAACATTCCACCTCAGCTTTTGTGGCTCTAATGCTGAGAAAGAAATGGCATCCTCCATCATCACTATAGGTATTAGCAGGAGAAAGTGCTGGTTTCTTTCCATGGAAGTTTAGGGCAATCACAGTCATTCAGTGAGCTGATTATGAAAAGAATCAGTCTTATTTCTTGAAAACAGTTAGTATGACATCTAAGCAGTGTGAATAACTGCAGCAGTGTTGACATGAAGGGAGCAATATGGCTTGATTCCATCGTAGTGTCTGTCCATATACACTGCAGGTAAAGGCTATTAAAATACTTACATAGTAATGACATTAGGGGATCTACACAAAGTCCAACGCAGAATTTAGTAACTTCCCCTAGAAAGTCCCCTTTTTCTCCCAGCTCACGACTAATTTTAATGCTCATTTTGTCTGAGATACTGGATTGAGAAAACAAATGTCATTTTTCCTTTTCCTGTGAAGTGCTTAGAAAAAGGCACATCTACGTAAGCATTGCTGCTCACTATTGCATGAGATCAAAGCTGCTCATCTGCATGGCACATGGCCTGTGTTGTAGGAAGTTGTTGGAGGTTTGTTGCTCACTTACTAGAAGAGTCCTGAGATTTTGCAAGAGGAGGGTGTGAGTCTTCTCCGTGGAAACTTTCAGAAAGAGGATCTGCTGCTGCTGGTTCCAAAAGATTATTACACGCATCAGCAGTACGTGTCTGAAGTTTTAGGAAGAATCCAGTTTCACTTTATTTCTTCCTGTAATGTCAGAAAAATTCCTCAATAGCATTCATCAGCTGAAGTTTTGGATCACAGGCTACATACTGATTGATTCACTTAACAAAATGATTGTTAACTCCAAGAATACAGGGATATGCAGATTTGGATACAATGGACTTTTATATGAGGCCAAGTTTCAAAGGGCTTTAGGTGAAGAAAGGCATACACAGGTCCCTAATCCTATTTTCGGTTTAATGGACACAAACACATATATGTTGGCTTCCAAAGGGTCAATTTCATAAAGCAGAGGAGTGTTATAAGTCCTTTAACCAGGGGAATAAACGTGTAAACAGGAAAATGAGAAAGAGAGCATATAGCAAGCACCAGAAGTTCCAGGCAAAAATAGTAGTAAATTTAGCAGGGAAGCAACATAATATGAGTAGAAATACATAAACAGAACAAAAGGAAATTTTACAGGGTTTCAGGTATAAAACCTGTCCTAGATTTGATGCTAATCCATCTACTAGCTGTTAGAATTCTCAATAATAATGCAGAAAAGGCAGAAGTGTTCAATCAATACTTCTGTTCGGTATTTGGGGAAAAGCCAGAGGATTCAGGAGAGAATGATGATGAAATGCTTTCCATTCTAACAGTAACTAAGGGAATGTGTTAAAAAGCAGATACTAAAGTTGGATACATTAAAATTAGTGGGTCTGGATAATTTGCATCCAGGATTTTAAGATCGATAGTCAAGGAGCACTACAGACCATTAATTTTGATTTTTAACAAGCCATGGAGCACTGGGGATGTTCCAGAGGACTACAAGAAAGCTAATGTTGTGCCAATATTTAAAAAAGGTAAATGCAGTGACCCGAGTAATTATAGGCCTGTCAGCCTGCCTTCGATCCCAGGCAAAATAATGGAATGGCTGATAGGGTGCTTGAGTAATAAGGAATTAAAAGAAGGCGATAGAATTAATGACAATGAGGATGGTTCTTGTCAAACTAACTTGATACCTTTTTAAATCAGATTTAAGATGGGGTGATTTAATTTACAGTTTTGATGCAATAGATTTAGCCTTCTGTAAGATGTTTGTGCGGCTTGGCATTTTGATTATTCAGATAGAGGCCAGCTTCACAAACAGTGGTTAAAGAGAGAAGTTAGGAGCAGTTTAGGCATCTGAATCTAAAATGGCAATCCTGAAAGCTCATCTCAGTGGCTGCCCAGAACTGCCTTAATCTCCTTGGTTTTCAGCTGGAGAAGTTTCCAAGGCAACTGAGGTTCTGCTTTTGTGCACTCCCAGAAGACACCTCACTCCTGACAGGGTTGAGCGGTTCAGTATCAATGTCATAACTATACATTTGTCTGCCTGTTTCCCGTACAGAGCTTGGTCCAAGGAGTGTGCTTGTGGCATACTTGAAGGATCAGCCTGTGCACAACATGCAAAAGCAGATGCAGCCCTCCTTTAACACATGACCACAGGAAAAGGTCTTTTATTCACTTACTCAGTGGTTAGAGCACTTGCATGCCCAGGTTATAAAAACTCAAGATTGAATTCTTTCCTCTCTTGAAAATATTTCAAATCCACTTATCTCCCTGGATCTCACCAATTATTGGTATATGGTGATGATGGAGAAAGGAGGAACTGAATACACATTAGCAGAAGCAACAATCCTGGCCAAAGTTGAGTTACAAATTCTGTAAAGGAAAGCTATGTCAAGAAGAAAAGTGGAGAACATCATATGACTGGTCCAGAATTATCCTATAGGTGCAAATAAGGATCATAAGTTTATTCAGGGTCCGTGCATGACCCATATAGACCCCTTCAGAGGCCATTTTGTCCTATCCCAAGACAGGTATCCCACATCCTTGGGATGAATTCTTGTATTTAGGTTCTTCCATCACTGGACAGATAGGTTATATTACATGCATAGTTTAGGAAGAAGAAGTCCCACCATAAATAAATACCCATCGATCAGAGAGGGCTCTTGAGTTCAGCCAGGATAATAGCCAGTGGTGGAAACATCATTCTAGCAGTGGGAAAGAGTCTAGACAAAATCGAGCAAGGAATAAAGCAGTGGCTTTTATCGGTGAAGGCTACTGATCAGTTGTTTACCACAAGCTACATTGCATTTGGGAAATTTTTCTTTTTAACATTCAAAACATACATATATTTCTCCTAAAATCTGTTCTTTTGTCTATTGCAGCTGCTGAAACAGGAATTAATTCTGTGAGCTCCCAGGACTTGTCTTGTATAAGGGGTCATGACCAGATGATCACTGTGGTTCCCTCTGGTCTTAAAAGATCCAGCAAAAAGCGCTGAGGACAAACAAACTGAAAACCCAAGCCCATGCAGTAAGAAGCTTTCCCTGCCCAGGAAAGCAGATAATCTAAATAGACAAGACAGGCTGGGGTGAGAAAAAGGATGTGTTATCTCTGTTTCACAGATGGGAAACAGAGGCACAGAGAGATTAAGTGATTTACACAAGGTTTGTGTGAGAGCCAGGAATGGGAGCCAGATCTCCTGAATTCTGTGTCACTACCTTAACAGCAAGACCATCTTTTCTCTCTCTTGCCATAGCCTTGAGAGGGAAAGGCCTGTACTGTCTTAGACATAAAATTGCACCATTGCTTACAGAGTAATCTGATAAAACACTATACATGTAGCATACATCTGGCGTTCTGATTTCTCCTCTTCTGTCAGACTGACTCCTCTTTCCTTCCTTCGTCTTTCCTTTTATCGTCCCTTTCCTTTGTTTTCACTGTCTCTTGCAACGGACGTTGGTGTCAATTATACTAGAAGAAAGCACCACTGTCTCAAACAGCACATTCAGACCATCTAACTTTTCAATGCATGGTCCGAAATGTACCAGGCACAATTGGGCACATATCTTCTAAGACTGAGTTTACAAATATAAAGAGAAGAAAAATTAGAAAAAGGCATTTGAGATGCCTGTTTTGTTATGTTTATGTTTTATTAGGACCAAACCTGAGTACATTTTCAAGGGAGTCAGGAATGACCTCAATGGGGTCTTCTTAGCTGAGTTGGCTAGGTTCGATTATGTCTAAATCCTTTCCCTTCTGTATCTTGTCATTTCAGACATGGTTCTGGCCTCACTTTTCTAAACCCCTTTCAGTAAAAACATTCCATTTTTGATACTGATAGCGGTATCCTGAGATGGGAAAGTACCTTGGACAAAACCTGTGAATATTCAGTTTGTTTCTATGGCGGTTCTGAGAGCGCTGGTTCCCCTCCTGGTCTATGAAATTCTTGGAATAAGATGTCCTTCCAGTGCCTCAAAATCTTACAAGTTTGTAAGATGCAGAATTAAGAACATATAATAATGTTGATCGTATGCAGAACAGAAGAATATCTGAGAGGATGTCAAAACACTTTCAGTATGGCTATGGATAGCGGACGGTCAGCCATGGTTGGCTAGGGGAGGGCAGTTTGCCCAAGGCCTTGTGTTTTGAGAGGTTAGAGAGGGCCTTGGCTAATTGCCTAATGATACACAAGAGGTCATAACCTCCACCTTTGCCCCGGGCCCCCTGGAGCTGCCGCTTTTACTTGGCCCTGCACTGCGGCCACCTCTGTGGCATGGGGGACAATGCCCAGCCAGCAATGGTGCTCCGTGTTTTATTTTGGGCAGGCAAGCAAAGACCATGCATGGTGTTGTTGTTTAACCCCAGCTGGCAGCTAGAACCATGCAGCTGCTCGCTCACTCCCCCTGGTTTAGATGGGGAAAAGAATCAGAGAGTAAAAGTGAGAAAAAAACTCATGGATTGAGATAAAGACAGATTAATAGGTAGAGCAAAAGCTGCACACACAAGCAAAGCAAAACAACAGATTCCTTCTCTGCTTCCCATTGGCAGGCAGGTGTTCAGCCATCCCCGGGAAAGCAGGGCTCCATCACACATGTAAAGGTTACTTGGGAAGACAAACGCCATCACTCCGAACATCTTCCCTCTTCCTTCTTCTTCCCCCAGATTTACGTACTGAGCGTCATGTCATATGGCATGGAATATCCCTTTGGTCCTTTGGGGTCAGCTGTCCTGGCTGTGTCTCCTCCCAACTTCTCGTGTGCTCCCAGCCTGCCTGCTGGTGGGGTTGTGTGAGGAGCAGAAAAGACCTTGAGTGCCTAGCAACAACCAAAACCACCAGTGTGCTATCAAAAGTATTTCTCATCCCAAATCCAAAACATAGCACTATACCAGCTGCTAATTAAAAAGCCAGCTCTATCCCAACTGAAACTACGACACATGGCAACCGAAATTCACATCGAGCAGGATGCAGATAGCGAGGCAAAGCCTTATGTGCGTGTACGGCAAAGGTGACCCTGCTGATAGATGTAGCTTTGGGCCCTGCTGCGTCATAAAAAGTTCTGGTCAAAACCCAGAGAGCCTGAACCTCTTTCCAGCAAGATGCGTTCTGGGAATAGGTTCCCAGAATCAAGTTATCCTCCTATTAAGGGAGGCATAAAGGATAGTGCTGCGAGAATTACAATGCCTTTTTATGGAAAGATCAATGGCTCGTTCTCAGCTAGAATGCTGTTTTTAGGTAAGGGTAGTTTCACCTCATAAAAGGTTATATGGCTGACATATTTTTAAGTCCAGAGAAGAGTAACAAAACCTGTGATGAAGAGGTATGGAAACACTTTGAGATGAAGATATGGACAACTGAGTAGTAGAAGGTGGCAAGTAAGAGATGTCACTGCAGTATATAAAATAATAGATGGTATCGAGGGGTCATGTGGTCTCTCCTGTGTACCCTCTCTTGTAATAAATATCAGAGAGACACTGTGAAATAAAAGCAACAGGTTTAAATCTAAATCAGCAAATGCTTTTTTAACAGTGTCTCTGACATGGCCTTGAGAAAATACTGAGGTGAAGAGCTTAGCAGGACTAACAAATGTTAGACATTGCAATCGATACCGCCTACATCTACAGTTAAACTATCCAGGGTAAAAGTTAATCTATTCATTCATATTTTAATGTAATATCATTTGAATAACTCAAATCTGTGCTTCGGGGCTTGTGACAATGAACACTTCCCACTCACAGTGCAACTTGGCTGCTGGGCACGTTTTTGGAGGGGCATTTGTCCTCTGCAGGGGAAGGGGGGCGTTCTTCTGCATGTGTTCCTGGCGAGCGGGAGAGGCAGGATTTCAGGCTCGCTGGACCTCTGATCTGATCCGCTCTGGCACCTGACGCTGGCTCGGGCTGCGGAGAGGCGGCTGGCCGGGCTCCCCCGCCGCCGGCGGCCAGGGCTGAGCTCCCAGCGCCCTTCCCGGGGCTGGCCCCGCTGGTATAGCTGCCTGCCAAACTTGGACTTGCAAAACGCAGGCTCAGCTTGGCAGCGGTGAGCGCGGCGTGTTCAGGCAGCTTTTGAGGCTTCACCCAAATCGCCCGCCCTGCCCTGGAAGACACCACCTGTGCTGAACTCGCCCTAGGCAGGAAATGGAAGAACAAATCAGGCCTAATTCAATTAAAAGAAAATAAATAAATAAATAAAAATCCTGAAAACAAACTGCGCATAGTCTTCTCTGCATGCCATCTGCATAGGGGCAGGGGGGATGTGCTTGATTCGTACTGTGATTCAAATGGAAGTGAGAGTAAATTGAAGGCTGATATATATCAGTGCTGAGGGCAGGATTTAGACAAGTGAACAGTTGTTCCTACAACAAAAACAGATAATGTTGTCAAGTTTGTTCCCTAACCAAGGATTCAATCAAACACTCACCAGACTCGAGCTAAATCTCCACAACCTTTATTGCTTCCTGTACACTCACTTAAATCTTGCCTAACCCCTTCCTGTCCCAGCGCTGGTTTCCTTCTTCCTCCCGAGGGTGGTATTAGAGTCTGCCCACTAAACCATGTCAGCAGGTGAAATTTATAGATGGGCTACAGCAAGCTATTTATCGTCGTTTTTGTAATTTCCATCCCCACTCCCCATTAAATGCAATAACCTTCTGAGCACTTTGAACATGAAATCCATTGCCATATCCAAAAAGATTGTTTTTTATGGGAATGTGGCAACTCACTGTCCCATGGCACTGATGCAGGCACTTAAAGGTATTTTGAATTTTTTTTAAGAGAAAAAACCACCACACATGAACTAGCACTTTTACAGGCTTTGCAAATAGGTCATTCCCCTTAATGAGTCTCTTTATTAAGCAAATTAGCCAAGGTCACGTGGAGAAATAGTAATGAGCATTTCCTTTCAGCATTTGGAGACCACAGAGAGCTTGTGCCATCCATGTCCAAGAGTGAACCTCCAGGAAGTGACACCCATGCTACAGGGTTTCCTTGTGCTTGGACTCTCCATCCTCATGTCTTCCATATGCATTTTGCTCTTTTGCTCTTTTTTCTAGCAAGCAGCAGACACATCTATTTCAGAAAAGGTTTCTTAGGAAAGGAAGTAAATGCATGTTCAGTAAGGAGTTGTCTCATTCTCTCGTTATTATAGCAAAATTGCCCATGCGGAGGGTACAATTTCTCTGCTCCCAAGCTTGCTGGAGCCCTGCATGGGGAAGGGAGCAGGAGGACAGCTGCTGGGGGCTGCTCTGTGGGGCTGGGGGCTGCTCTGCGGGGCTGCCGGCACGGCTGCCCTTGAGCTGCTGGGCAAAGTCACATCTGGGAGACCGATGGGTTGGAAAGTCCACTCCCTCCAGATAGCTCCATTTCCTAGTCTGACTCTGCTGCTCTCTTCTGGAGTGGATAATATGAGCTGACACCTGGGGTGTGACAGGAAGATTGATGCATTTTTGTATGTACGATATTACTCATGAATAAACAAATTTGAAAAAAAACCCGCACCACCACCACCCAACTTTCTGAGGATAATGAAGAAGTTTATTGGGGAATTATGTGGGAGGTACATTTAGCTCACCAGGTGTAACAATAATTTTTCTCTGTTTTTTACTTTTTAGACTTAGCTTCTCACTGGCAGAGAGAGAAATGGGAAATATCTGAGGTGAACCACAGAAGAAAAGCAGTTTCAGAGAGAGTTTACTCGTGCTTCCTTGACAATGTAGAGTAGAGGAAAGAGCCACAGAGACTGCGCAAGAGATAAATGTGTTGGGTGAGTTTTACTTCAAAGACACTTTCAGCCAAACATTACTTTAGCTGAGGAGTCTGAGAGTGAAAAGCATAAATGTGTTGATATAAACACATGGCAGGGTGTGCCCTTAAACATGAAGCAATGCTGGTGTGTTGGTTCTCTACGCAGGCATCAGAAAAATCGAACAACAGTGTTCTGCTTTTTCAGCATAGCCGGATTTTTATCTTTGGATATTCGTTTCCTTTGGTAAATCCAGGATGGCTTGAACTTTGAGGGCCAGTTTATGCCCTCTGCCTGAGAGCGTGCCCTGTGTTCCTGAAGATAGCAGGGCTTTCAGTTTAAGCCAGACCTATTCTGCCTGCTCGCCCCCCTGGCACACAGGGTGCAGGAGGTGGTAGGAGGGCACACACACGCTCCCTGAGTGTCTTCAACACACCGAGGGAGGGAGATTGCAGGGAAGCTGGACAAAGTGGCCCAAGGAGCCAGCTGCCTACTGTCCTCTAAACATGGAAGTTAAAACATTTCAACAAACAAACTATTCTGGGCTTCGGACCTGACTCAACTTTTGATTCATTTCCTTCTTTGCTTCAGTCACTTCCAAACCCTCTGTTCTCTGGCCTTAAAGTCAAAGGGTGCTGTAGTGCACAGGAACTGTAAAATTTATCCCCTCAGTAACTGCTTAAATCTCATCTCTAATCCTCTAAACTCCTTGGTTCAGGGTAGTTTAAATTGTTGTAAATATCTTTGAGGTGGATTATACTGCTTAATTGCTACTAAGGCAATAATAATATTATGTTTATGTGCATACATAATATAATGTACATAGAGAGACACAGACACAGACAGAAAATCTTCCTGGCAAAGAAGATATTAAATAATAGTTTAAACTACTCAGGATTTGGGAAAGCCTGTTAAACGGATTAGAAACTAAATCCAAAACTGGACAAGGGGTAAAGGCAATAATTTCCACAGACAACAATGGTAGCAACACACTATTTCCTCTCTTTCTAGATATATATGTTTTCTTTTTACATGGTCTATACCACTTAATGAGACAGCATGATCTTTTCTATTAAGTTAACCTCAATTATGTAAAAGATACTTATGTTTGAGGAAGCATAGATACCACTCTCACAAAAAGATAGAGGCAGAATGTCCATCCATAGAATTTCTTTCTTTGGGAGGAAAAAGTGTCCCATCATCTGAACATCGGAGTTGTAAGTCCAGCTGTCCTAAGTAAAAGAATTCAAACCTGAAAAAGCTTCATAAATAAATAGCTAAATATAGCTTCCTACATGTGAGTAGTCCTGCTGAGTCGCTTGTGACCAATGCACATATGCAGATGCTTGAACAAGTGGGGCCAAGGGCTTTGTCCTGGAAATGTGCAGTCAGATATAAACCTTCTAAAGAAAGTATCTGTGATAATAACTGACTAACTCCCCCTGAGAGTGGGAAAGAAGGAATATATTTAAGAAGATTTTAATTTTTAAAACAATCATAAGAAGAAATGTTATGATAGGTATTCCCAAAAACTTGGTTCTCATGAATGTGCATATCATTGTAAATGTCTGCATTTCTGTGCTCGTCTTCTGCTCTGTCCTGCTTACAAAACGCTGCGAATTAATTCTTCTGGAAGTAGCCCTGGTTGACTGCTTTGACCCCAGATATGAGCTGGGATCTATCAGAGTTCAAGAAAATAAATCTGAACTATTGTAAGGAACTGATTTAAAAAGGGGTTTACTGAAAAGGTTAGTTACTGAATATAACAGCTGAAGCAAAACACCTAGTGCATGAAAGAAGTAAATACTGTGGTTTTACGGACCTAATAGAAAGAAAGTAATCCCGATACTGAGCGTTTCAAAATAGCAAGAAAATGCAATAATGGTCAGCCTGTGAGGGCTAGTTCTTGCCCAAAGAAGCAAGGGGCTCATTGCACGTCTAAGTTTGAATCTGAGCATAAGCACGGATTCAGTTCCAGAGGAGCTGTGCCTTGGGGCACTGCCTGTCTTTTGTCATCTGAAATGAAGCTACTTTATTACAAATACAGTAATTGGGTGTACTTAAATTATTACCCTTTTTCTAGGCACAATAGATCTGCTTTTTAGCCTAGTGTTTACACTTTGTGATTAAACCAGTTTGATCTTGTTCTGTGGTAAGAAGAATAATGCCCTCTCTGGTAAAATACACATTCCTCTTCCCACCCCTTGCCCATTCTTTGGTTCATCCTCATTTGATACCTCTTCTGATTCAAGGCTGGCTAAAAGTCTTATGTATAAAACATCATGTGGAAAAGTCTAAGGAGAATTAACGTTATTGAATCCTCTTTAGCATTCTTGGCATATGTTTCCAATTTATTCCTGAGGCTCAAGGTACTCTTTCATTCCAGTGTTTGTACAGTACCTTGGAGAATGGCTTTGGTCCATGATTTGGTGTCCTTGGATCTGGCCGAAGATCCATACATGTGTGTAATAAAGCCAGCATAACCACACATGGAGCCATGTCTGGTCATTGGCATGCTAAGGCCGAGGTCAGATGTGGTCTTGTGTGATCTGTGAACGCAGCAGGGTACCCTGTGGTCCCACTGCTCCTCATGTACAGGCATGGGGCTGAAAGGAACAATTTTGAAGGCAGTACACAAGATTAGTTTTTAAACAGCTGGAAACAGCAACAAGCATCTCTCTGCAGAGCCAAAAGTTCATTTTGTACAGTAAAATCTGTTTAGATTGCTAAGTATATTTGGGTTTATGTTCCTTTCTATATAGTTACAGTTTTTAATGTCCCGTGCCTTAATTCAGCAAAGTATTCTTAAACACAGCTGGGAAGTACTTTAGTAACTTGCTAAGCAGGGATCTACACGTACTTGAAACTAGGACCAATAAAGGACATGGTGACTGACAAGTAAGGGGAGGCAGTTGCCCACACCCCAGATGGCCAGGCTCTTGGGTTCAGAGTTTAGGTTGTTGCTGTAAACTGTCCCTATACAAGAGCTTTACACTCTTCTGTAAGAAAAGGGAGGAGGCAAGGCTTACAGTACAGGAACTGGACCTGTTTCCCTATCATGTCATTGTGCTCCTTATTGACAAGATACAAATGGTTTGAATGCTTTATATTTTTTATGGGAAGGGGATTTTTTTTCTTTGGTTTCTGCCGACCTCCAGCCTTTGCTGTGCATGAAGTATTTGAAGGAACAGGTATTTAGTTTAGCTCTTTCATCATCACAATCTGTTCTATTGATCCTTTCCCACTGCTGTATTCCCTAATTTCCTGACATGTTCCTTTTTTTGTAAGGAAAGTTATCAGCTCTTCCCATTCCAGGGGAAGGGAAACCGAGGCACAGGATTGGGAACTGGCCAGGAGTTTCTCAGCAGAACTGGAAGACAAGTGCAGCAGTCGCTATGTGCCATCTTCTGGCTTACTGTTGATGTTGGCAGACATTAAAACAATGTCCCAGGTTTAGTCACCTACAATTGCTAGCAGCTTTTCAGTTGCTGGCAAACAGGCTGGGTCCTCAGCAGAGCTGCTGGCTTAAATCCACGGGTCTTCCATTTTCTTTTTTCCAGGTCATTTTTGCTCATTAAGCCTTTTCATCTTCTTTCCGTGGAGAGCATGATTTCAGAGGTGATCTGCGTCCTCTACCCTTGTAATGGAAAGTGAAGGTTGTGATCATGCTTATTTACAAGCAAAAGGGGTAGGAAGGAGGAAGAGAGAACAAGAATGGTATCCAAGATTCTCATCTTGGGAAGGTTGATATGAAAGGGGATAAATTTACCAGCTGAATGTTTTTTGGATCATAGTGGGAAAATGAGACCAAAAGGGGGAGAAACAAAACAGAACAAACCAATAACAACCATGCTAGTAGCAGTCATGGACATACTGGCATACTGCAGCAGCTTTCAGGCACATGAGAAGGATTCATATAAGATCTAGGAAAATTCACAAGTTTCCAACCTTTCCTCTCTCCCAAATAAAACAAAAGTAAAGAAACTCCTCAAAGACTGTAATTAAACCTAAGGCAAGCACAAATCAGAGTAGTGTCCCCAAAGGAAATAGTGGACTTCTTTGTTAACAGAGTGTATATTAAAAAAAGGAATTTGTGGTATGCTCAAAAGAAGCAGTAACTTCTGTGACTCTGCTTGAAGAGCCCATCCTGGTGTTCTGCATCTGGCTATGTAGAAAGCAAGTGCACACCAATTCATGGCTACAGATGGAGCGCTGCTCCAGCTTGTGTTTTTGGGGTGGAAGGAGGGAATAAAAGGAGAAGCACTGACGTTTGTGCAAGAAGACAAGTAAGAAGGGAACAAATAATCTCCAGAGGAAGATACAAGGTAGAAAAACATCATTAAAGGCAAATAACCTGCACATGAGGCCAGGTGCAACAGCAGTGGCAAGAACCACACAGGCAAAGCAGAAAAGCTGGCCCATGAAGAGTCAGAGCGGGCATTGCTCTGTGTTGCTTTGCTAGCTAGGACTGCTGAAAGGTTATCAAGATATTTTCGAATGACTGGGATATCTTCCAGGCATATTTCACCTTGAAATAGAGACAGTGATTCAGCCAGGATGGCACCTGTGTAACCACTGCACCAAAGGCGAAGGAGAAGCAGCAGCCAATACAGTGAATGGAGAGAGATGGCGTCAGTGCTGCAGTTGCCGCATCCCTGGTCGGGTGCATGGCCTTGGAGCCAGCCTCCACATGGACAAACGCTTCATTCGCATAAGCCCAAGAGGCCTCCAGCCTCATCAAAGTACGACAAACTGCTCATTACCAAGTGCCTGCAACGAAAGACATGTTACCTGACTTGGCAGAAGCAAAAATAGCCTCAGCGCTTGGTGCCAAAGATAAATGTTGGCGAATGCTATTGGATAAAGAAAGCAACCACCTCACTACATCTTGGACACCAGCAGGTAGCTGCAGATGGTGGAATATGCTGTTTTGGATCAAACCTGCAGTGGAAGAATACTTCTGCTGCCAACAAGATGCGCTAACAGGACTCACAGGGATCAGAGGTGTGGATGATGGCATTCTGCAGTAGAGCTGCAGAGACATCGAAATGGAAACAGCCATAGATCACAATCTCATTTGTTTGCTATGAAGAGCCAAGAAAATAAAGCCATAGTTAAATACTAATAATCATCCTATCCACAATAATAGTAATACAGCGGCAGACTGTAGCATCATATCCAGGGCACTTCGAGCGTGTTGACATTCAATGCAAGTGCTGGAGCTGTGAAGTGCAGGCTAAACACACCCATTGGGGCTGGTGAGCAGTTGTGGGGCTTGGGGGAATAGGAAGCTATGCTATGGGGCGGTGAGGATGCGCTGTATTCCCATGGGCCTGGAGCAAGGTCAGAAGGGACTTTCCACAGCAGCCCTCCTAGACTGCCCCATTCTGGTATGCGTTAGACAGAGGACACACTGCGTACCACCAAAATTAAACAACAGCCCATCTTGGCAGCTGTGTGGTTTCAAATCCGAAACCCCCGCTTACTTTTAGGGAGGTTTTTTAATTTTACCTGGGAGTGAGAATGCTGTCATACCAGGCCTTCAGTCACATCGGGTCTTCCCCCAGCACAGACAGGCAGCTGGGAAAGCTATTAAAATTCCCAGCTGTGGCTTTAAGAAGGTTCAAGAAGCAAACAAAACACACAGCAAGCCAGCCTTGAACTCTGAAGGAACTCTGTCTCTAATATCAGCCCCTGTAACACTAAATGTCAAGATGCATCTTTACAGCATTGCCTATGGCTAGTAGTAGTGGATGGAGAAAGGGAGAAGAAAGAAAAGACGTGCAGGAAGGACGTAGCTTATCACACTAAAGAGTTTCCCCATTGGTGTTCAAAGATGCAGTTACAGGTAAAACTGTTTCCTCAAGACATGTGAGGCACATGAAGGCAAGCTGCACTGATCAGGCTGCAAATTCCTGGTTTGGGGAAGATGGTGGTGAATGGGCTTCTCTGTTGCTGATGCCAAAAATTTGTCAAGTTTTACAAATAGAGAGATTGGCTACAGCGCTATGTGCACTCTGCTGAAATTGGATTAGCCAAGTGCTGAAAGCACGCAGGCTTTTGAGTGATCGACTACAGTACTAAGGCATGAACCACCCTCTCCTCCCACTTTCTCCCCGCAAGAAAAATATAATTTTAGGTGCAGTTGTTAGACACAGTTCTCATGTATGGGCTTCAGAGGGATATATTGGTAAACTAAATCTGAAAGCAAGCTTAGGCAGTGAAGTTTAATTTTGCGAGAAGAACTTGGGAGATCAGTGACTCGCTAGGTGGCCAAAGGAAAGTCTTTTTACCCACCTAAGCCTTAATTTCCCCATCTGGAGAAGAACTGCTGCAGTATTTGCTGTTGTAAAATGTGCTACTTGCAACTGGGTATTATCATCGTCTGAAATGAATGTGACAAATGGAATGCTCTGATAAACAGCTTCCTCGTCCCCGAGTTGGAAGTACAAGGGTGGGATTGTGTGGGAACTGTGAGAACTCAGCACATGACCAGAATTGGGTATGGGCAACAGTGGTATAGGCAGGGGGAAGGAGAAAGTCTGAGTGTTGCCCTGTCTCAGAGTTCTCTCTCCTTCTACTTGAACACCGAATAATAAGGTCAGCTGTGATTTTAACCAACTCAAAGAGCAATTCCTAATCTCTTTCCATCTGAACTTTCATTTCCTGGCTATCTCACGTAGTACTACATGCTTTTTCGGGATCAAAAGTCACATCAGGATGACTCTGTTTCCATTTCTATCAGACAATAATAGGGATAGTGCTCAGGTAGCCAGGCTAAATTATCTGCGTTTTTCGTTAATCGCAGGAAGCGTGCCAGCTGCTTACATGACCGGACGAGCTCTCCGAGGCTGCGCACACAGCGAGGCACTGTGCCATTTGTCTGGGTGGCTCTGCTTTTCACAAGGGAATGAGTCACTGCAGCGGTTACCGCCGCTCCACCCCTGGTATTGGTTTCTAATATCTCACGCTGGCAGGAGGTCAGGAATCCAGGAGGACCCAGATTTGGGTCGAGGCTCCTGTTCCGTTTCCTTCCCTTTATGGCAGTAATGGATTTCCTGCGCTTCCCTCCCTTTCCTCCCCTGCTTCTTTATGGATGTGGCCATTACGTAGCTCTGAGAAAATGGATTAGCAGGCAACGCTCGCCGTCGCCACCGCTCTGCCGCCCATTTGCGTGTTTGCAGAACTGGACTTGTTAAGTAGAGGTTTTTAATTGCTGTATTTGTTTTAGCAATGTTATGTGAGGCCATGGCATTTCAAAGCCATAGCAGGCTGGGGAGGTATTGCGCCTGTTGCTTTTCATTGTGAATCATTGAGGGAGACTCCTAAGTGCCTCTTGCAACCTCTGGATGGGGGTGAGTCAGCATTCCCTTGAAGGCTCCATCGCAGCCCATCATCATTGCCTCCCCCTCAATGTGGTGTGTGACCGGAGGCGCCTGCAGAGCCAGGGAAACAGAGTCACAAATGGGTGCACCTCCCTGACATGAAGCAAGCGTTTTGGCGAAGGCATCCATGCCAATGCCACCTGTGGTGTGCAGTCAGCAGGGCAGGGAGCGATGGAAGGGCCTCATTAAACAGGCTGGTACTTGCTGCTGGTGTACGCCACTGCGAGAGTGTCACTCTGCTCCTCTCGGGCCACACGCACGCTCTGCCCGTCGCTCCACGGGAACAACCTGTGACAGGAGCTACTGTTCAAATGGATGCATTAGAAAAGTGAATGGGAACATAAGTGCTTCGGGGGTTGCTATTTCATTATCACTGCTCATAAAGCTTTCTGAGAAGTGTGAACATTTCCTGCTTTTAGCCAGGCTCTTAATTCACACCACACTAGGCTTGACCCCAGCTCCCACCAGCCTCTACCCCTCTACTGCTCCTCTTCCCCAAACCTGCTCCTGTATTCTGCCCGGCCCTCTCTCTGCCTGATACCAAAAGGCTGTGTCCTGCACCGAACCTCCAAACTGGGCTGTTGATGCCACACAGTGATGGTACACATGTGATAGTTGATGTCCCACATCTGCTGCTCCATTGCACGGAGGAGTGGGAGATGTTTTTTTGCTCCTTAGTCTCTCAGTCAAGAGACGATTCAGTGCATTCATCCTCCTCCTCCTCAGATATAGGTTGAACCCATCCCTGCTGTTCCAACTTATCCCCATTTCAATGAGCCTGAGCTAAGAGATCTCCTCTCCTATGTGCAAAGCCACAGTTCCTCACACATAAAGTCCACCAAATCATTTTAGTCGTTATTTCTTTGTTTTCTGTTTTGCAGTACGTTGCTCAAATCACAATATTCAGGAAGGGAGTGATAACTGTAAGAGTGATAGCAAATTTTTCAGGAATATCTGTACAAGCATCACACATCCCTGAAAGGCTGTCACTACATACATTGCTAATTCAGTTTTTAAAAAAACAAGTTTACATGGGAGAGTATTTTTTATTTAAAGAAATGGTATATCTATGTACAGTCAACAGAATAGATGTCTTTAAGAATCTAACAGTGTTATTTGCAACAGCTGGTTTAGCTTACGAAGCTGCTAGGAGTCGACAGAGTGGTCTCTGAGACAGTGATTTTATACTTCAGAGCACTAGTAATCTGTTTGTCCTTGCTTAACTTCTTCTATGCCATGCCCTGGTTCACATTTGGAGCTATATTTTATCTCCAAGTTCCTATTATTTCTTACAGGTTAGCACAACATACGACCTATGACACTGCAGCCGTAAAGAAAGTAGGCACATGTGATTTTTCTCTTCAGTTTTCATATCTCAGTACTCTGGCCATTCAATTTAGTTTCCCAGGTGCTGACAGCTGGTAATGCTCTTAACTGCTCTCCCCTGTTGGTAAGTTATGGATATTTCCTAACTGAAGTTTAATTGTATAACTTTACTTCACTCGAAATGCCAAAGGTCCCAGGAACCCATTCCTCCTCCAGGCTGATTACAGCACTGAAGATAATACTGTTTGCGGATGGTGAACCTAAACCCCTGCTGAGTGTCTTCTAAGACAAACTGACATTTATTGCGTTCCTCATTACAACATGACTGTTCAGAGCTGGCCCAGAGGACACAAACCCCCAATTTTTAGGTTACATCTTCCATATATATATAAAAGCAAGCATAAAAAAAGGTTGTTTGAGTTTATCACAGAGCCTCGAAGAGAGGGTATGAGGAATAACAGATTTAAAGGAAGGTCTGTTCTGTAGGTACCAGAAGCAGGAGCAGGGGACCGATTGCCTCAGCAGCTCACAGGTGGGTGTTGTATCAGCCCAGTGCTGTGAGGTAGGATTCAGTCCCACACATGGTGTCTCATACCTGCCACATGCAGTTTGTGTTTGTCCCCCTCTTCCAGGGCAGAGACTTTCAGTGTTGGGCAGGCTGTGCCATGCCAGGCTGTCTCATCAACTGGGCACTGGCGTCCTGCTCCCTTGGTGGTCTTGACGCAGCAGTTAGGGTGCTAAAAATGACCTCAGGGCCCTTCTGTGGGCCTGTTGACCTCCGTTCTCCAGCCTGCAACCAACACCCAACCAATTGGTGTTGGTTTGCCTTGGCTGCCTTGCCTCCTGGCTGGGCAGAGTGACACTGGTGACACTGCATCCCCTTGGGCTTCTGCTCTCTGGAAGAAACCTGGCCAAGGGACAACAGGGTGCAAGGACTCCTCTGCGAGAAGGTACCAGGTCTGTGCACACAGTTTTTAGGACCATAAGCAAGTCAGATAGACTTTGCACCAGTGTTACTCAGCACCAGCCTTCCTGCCCCTCATCAGGAATTAGGGACCAAAATGCCTTTTGAGGCTACCATGAAGTTTGTCTATAGCTTTGCTCAATGGGTGAAATATGCCTTCACTTCATCCCAGGGGGTAAACTGAGGTTAAACTCTGAGGGTAATGAGCAGTAAAATAATGGTGAAATGTTCCAATGCTGTTGCAACAGAGAGGCTAAGGTGGGGAGGGCAGGACTGACTGATGTCCCCACTGCTGAAAGGTGAACTCTCTTTGCCCGGTTCTGTAACTATTTGAATACTTCTGAAGCCATGGCAAGCTGGAGTCAGACAGAGAGGGAGGGAACCCAATGAAAAATGAATACAACAGCCCTTTCATTCTGCCTCCACTCTGTATATTCATACCTCTGTCTATCTGGGAATATTTAACCTGCGTGTGGCGGTGCCCGCTTTGGTGGGTACAGCTGCTTCTCCCTAGCAGAGAATGGAGAGGAGTTTGCTATAGGAACCACTCTGAGTTGAGTCCACCGGTTTCAATGTGAAAGGAAAAATATGTTTGTCAAAACTTGACCCTCATTTTATAAATCCTCAACAAGGTGGCTGGGGTTCACCTTCTTTTTACACTTCACAAGGGTTCTCAGTCCCCAGCAGATCCCAACTGGCTGTTGCCTGTTCAGCAGCCAATGGGGAAGGATTGGCCCAGTGGGAGAAGATGTTACAGACCTCCTGGAGCAGCTGGCCCAACTTTGCATCTTGTTAGAGAAGCCTGGAGGGGAAAGGGACAGACTTTCCCCTCCCAGGAACATGAAGCCTCCTGGGGTCCTTGCATGAGACATGGGAAGGGTAGCAAGGTAAAGGCTGCGTTGCATTTGGGGGCTTGCAGGTGTGCCGTGGCAGTGGAGAGGACCCCATGCAGAGGAGGACCTGCATCTATTGCATGCCCTGAATCCCCTGCCTTTTTCCAGACAGCCTACAGGAGTTCCGTCATGAAATAGTCTAACATGGATCCAGTTATGAGGAGCTAGGAAGAAGCAGGTGAGTTTTTTGGTCCACTTAGTATAGACAGCTGGCTGCTGGTTACCACTAACATTTCTGCAGGAAGAAAGCAGTTTGAAGAGGTCCTTGTCCTTCCCAGCTCATTCCCTCTCTCTTCCTTTCCCTACTGCAGTTTTCTGTCCCCTCTCACAGTTAAGTTAAGGCAGCTATTTCTGGTGTTGCAGTCTAAAACAGATCAGCAAGGTTTTTCTGGTTTTACTAATACCGGCCATTTCACTAATTTAGTTTAAAGGGTATCAGCACACTTAGGAGTGATAAATGGGAGGGAGGAGAGAGAGTAACAAATAGCTGTGGGTGAGAAAAGGCACAGTCCTTCTTTGGCAGCTTTGCCATTAGATAATTGTGGTGTGGAACCGCACCTTCAGATGACCACTGAAAAGCACATCTGCATTTAGGCCCTGATTCCAAATAGCACATTGGAGTGTGCTTGACTGCTGCTCTGTTGCTTAATTTTCAGCAAATTGTCAAGCAAGCACATGTTTGGCATGCAGATACTAGTGATGCCCTGCCAAACTGGGGCATAGAGAGAGGAGAAAAGTAAATAGTGCTAGCTCTGTATTGATGAAACCTACAGAAAACAGACAATGCAATACTTCCAACGGAACCAAAATATACACCCTGTATGTCCCTTCTGCAAGTATTGGAGTGGTGCATTTTTTTGCTGCATTTCCCATGGTTTTTGCTATAGCACTCATCTCTAGTATTTTAGGCTCACGTGTATATTTAGGATCCTTGGTCCTGTTTAGGTGCCAAACTTTCAGTCTTGCAAGAGCTCCACAGGCCTGTTTCTGATTGATTCCGGTGAGTAGTTTCATTTGCTTGAGCGAGATTTCTCTTGATTTCTGCCAGTGAAGTGGAACTGAACTATAAGTCCGGGTACACAGGACAGGTATCCTGGGAATTGCTGTGAAGACTACGCAGTGCTAACGTGCTTTTCTTGATCATCCTGATTGCTTAAGGATCATCTGATTAAACTTATGATTTAAATGCTGCGTGTCTTGATAGACAAGGTCACAGTTATGTAGCCTGAAGTGCCACCTAGAGTCTTACTTCATATATCTTTTATAACATTGCTCCGAGGATGGTGTTTGAAGGTCAGGAGCTGGGTAGTGGGGGCAAGGTTGGCAAGCGATCTTCAGTGGTCTAAGAAATGACAATAGTGAGAATTAAGTAACTGGGATGAGCAGACCATCATCACTGGAAAACTCCTATTTTCTGTTTCCTCTCCCTCGCCTGATCTCTTACTCATACACAGAGATGTGCGCAAGCAATGGGGTCAAAGAAGAACGCCTGTGGGGCTCAACCGCTGTGGAGTCTCCTTTGGGCGCTCAGCTCAGCAGATGGGAGCCAGAGGTGTGTTAGCCAGAGATGGCTGAAAACAGGCCCTCGGGGCCAGTTGGTGTCCCCAGGCTCGCCTGGTGCACCCACCAGCCCCCTCTGAATGTTCTGTGCCTTGCGGGAAAGTGAGCCGTCTAAAGAAGCTGAAGGGACATTTCAGTCCTCCTTCTAGGGACATGTTGTGCTGCTTAAGCTGTTCCACCTGTGACACCTCCTCCCTGCCAGGTCCCTCTGGATTCAAACAGGAGGTCTGCTCCCTCCCCTTCCCCATGCAAAGCCACGCTCTGTCCCTGTCCCTGTCCCTGTCCCTGTCCCTGTCCCTGTCCCTGTCCCTGTCCCTGCTTGGGGAGGCCCACAGCCAGCTGAGATGGGGTTTCTTATCCTTTCCCTCCTGGTGTACACAGTTTCCCTGGCTTGCTCCTGAAGGGCAGGCTTTTACTTTCGCCCGTGTCTCCTGAGCTCACACATTAAATTGGAAAGACCTTTCTGAGACCCACATATTCTGTGACTGAAAGTGAGCTCCTGTGGTTCTTGGAAGGAAAATTGCCCCCTTTTTCAGGGGTTTCTGGGGTAACTCTGCATGGTCATGCCTGAAATCACAGGAGGAATGAAGATGTTCAGAGCTGTGTGAAAAAAGACAAGCATATACCCACAGATCCTAATATTTCCCATATATAATATCCTGTAGCATTCTGAATCTGATTTAATTTGTAGCTATATCGAGAATAAAAGCTTTTCCTTCACCTAACAGAATCAATCGGCCCATAGTGGGTCTTTATTCCCATTCAAATTAAGGGCTATTCCATACCGAAAATGCACTAATGTAACTAAATTGATTTCTAACTTGATTTTAGTTAAATGGGTGTAGTTCCCTGCGGGGATACACTTAAATCGGTCGAAGACCAGGTAAATTATGCATCTTTGTATATTTCTCCGTGATTTATCTTAATTAGGTGTAAAGGGATCTTGCAGTATCTGAGGCACCGACTGCGGGTAAAAACCCACATGCAGAAACCTGCATCTTCCAATTCCTGGGGATGCTTAGCAACTCTCCTAAAGCACGGAACGCTCTTAACTCCTGCTGTCGAGCGCCGGAGGTGTTCGCTGCCTCACAAGTGTTCAGCACTTCTGGAGATCAAGCCCTGCATAGTTGTTGTGTGTGTCGTGTCCTCCCCCACCTCATATTTCGCAGTAGATAATTGTCCCCCTTCCCCTCTCCCCCCCAGCCAGGCACAGCCTTGGCTCTGAAGCACCCTCGTTGCTCTGAGAGCTGAGGCCAAGTGCAGCCCTCAGCGCGCCCAGGATCCCGGTGGATTCGGAGGGAGGCTTTTTTCTTATTGGGCTGTGCCACCCTCGCAGGGGAGCTTGTCATCCCGGTGAGAGAAAGAGAGAGAGAGAGAGAGGAAAAAAAAAAAAGCCTTAGAGAAGGAAAATCAAAGTGATTTATAAGCTAAGGCACAGCCAGTGCTGGGAGATGCCTCCTGGCTCAGCCTGGCCTCGACTGGGCTTAGCCACTTCTGAGCAGCTGGGGCACGGTACTTGGCTTTGCAGTGTTTCTTTGCTCCCAGGTGGAAACCCATTGCCTGTTCCCATTCCTGGCATCTGCTGCCGGAATGGATACCAGAGTGCCTTCAAACCAGGGATGCTGCTGGGGTCTAGCCTTGGTGGCTGTGGTCATCACCCCAGGAGGGTATTGCATGCTGTGTTATAAGGGAAGGAGCCACTTACACTCAGCACTCCTGCAAGCTGTGGTGCTTAAAAAAAATAGTAAAATCAATGTTATATCATTTTAATTGTTTTTAAAATGGATGGATTGTAAAGCCACACAGGCCAAACTGCATGTAACCCTTTGAAAAGAAGCAGAAAGGGGGAAATGACATGCCCCATCTCTCAGGAATATGGATTTTGAAATTTCTGTGTCTAATTTATGGGAGAATATATGTCAATATCTAAGTTTGGGAGACTTCTGAGCTTTTGCCATTGACGAAGGCTGTGGACAGCTCTGACATACAGTGGGGCAATGGAAATATAAGCAATGGCTTCTAGGGTAGAGGCCAGAAGCATGGAGGCTGTGGTCATTCTTCCAGGAACGACATACAGGCTTGATTGACCAGAAACGTCTCTGAGAAAGTGAGAGACCCAAAGAGGTCAATTCCCTCTCTTCAGCGGCTCTGGCTATTTTCTCTAAATTAAAAAGAAAAATGGGACACTCTAGTCCTTTGTGTAATTTTATAGCCTAAGGAATATTTCCTAGGCTTACTCTGCTGTGTATGCTGTAATGCTGGATGGGGTATTTAGCCCCTGAATTTTCACTCGGGTGTTTTTTTCTCCTGTTCACATTCATTTACTGTGCAATATCAACTTCTGTATGTTCTGTGTGGTTTTGGCTTTTTTTAAAATTGAGGATTTTATGTTAATAAACATGGAATGTTAATGTCAATGTTTGCTAGCATCATAGGCACATGTAATATTATACAGACATATTTTATCCCTTCCCTCCCCCTTCCTTCCTTCTCTCCCTCCTTCGTTCCCTCCTCTCCCACAGCCAGTTACAATTTTTTTGTATATGTTTTTCCACGCTTTCTGTAAACCTTTGAATACAAGGAGGTTCCCAGTCAGCTACGTGTAACATCAGAGTAACTGTGTCCATTTAAAGATGCTGCAGAACAAAATGCCAAATGGCAGCACCACAAGGATCTGCTGGGCTCTGGGTGAAGAAAGCACCTATCACATTTGCTCATACAATGTCTGCAGTCCTCTCCTC
>VZSF01004406.1:188588-255346 GCA_013398295.1 Chionis minor
CATAAGACCGTAGTTTTGGGAGCAAAAAGGACTTCAGCAGCCCTCTCAGGGTTGGAGTTCATCCCTACCCTCTCAGAAGGACTGCCTCCCTCAGTCCCTCTGCTTTTATTTCCAGCTCTACACCACAGCTCATTCATGCCAGCAAATATCTTCACTGAACTTACCTGGGTTAAAAATATCCTTTCTTGTGGGGAGGACCATGGGGTGGGGTGGGCAGGAGTGCTGTGGGCCCAACTCCTTAAATTGGTCTTTACACCAAAGCCTTCATATCATGAAACTACACCCTAAGGAGAACTTCAAACCTTAGAAATACTTCTGTATCTATGTCTATAAGTATCTATATCTGTATCTTAGTTTTAAAACTAAGGAAAATAATGCAAATCTGCGTTAAAGTTTACAAAGGACAGGGTCATGACAGCTTTTCTTTCCTCTGAACTTGCGTGTGTCAGGCTGTACTGTTGGTGGCAAGCGCATCTCATGGCGGGTGAGTATGTGTTGCGGTGCATACCTATAGCTAGCAAGCGTGCTTTCTACCAAAAAACTTTGGGTAAGGAGCTGTGTTAGGTGGTGTATGCCCAGCACTGCAGCCTCTGTCCTGAGTGGGGAGGACTGCCTGTGGGCAGCTCTGGCAAAGTTGACGGTTTCCCACTTGTGAGCATTTCCATCTCAGCGAGAGCTGACACTGCTCCCCAGCAAGGGCTCACCGCTGCAGTGATGTTATAGCTGGTGTAGCATCCCTGACCTTGTGCCACTCCCCCGCATTCGGCTCCTGGGAGTTTGCAGGATGGAGCTGCACCTTGTTGTCTTCTGAAAGGCAGTCCCTCACAGGGAGCCCACATTGTCACTGTATGGGCAAAGAGATGGCTTTGACTCCCGTTTGGTATTTTCCTGAACGGTGGTGAAAATGTGCCTCATCATAATCTACTCAGTAATAAAAAAATCATCATTTTTATGTCATTCAGCAGAAATGTATGGTAAATGAGATTCAAAGGATTAATGCACAAAGGAAATGTCAATGTTAATCTATAGACAGTCCCTTTAGTCCTGCTTGTCATAAATTCAGAGCAAGAGAGTTTGCAGACTGGCTTGGGAAGGGTAAAATTGAAGGATTAAACAAACCATAACTCAGTCTTTCTCTGCCTTCTTACTTTTGGGGTATTTTCCTCTGTACTTTTTATTAAAAGAACATATATCATCATCCAGAGAGAGAAATTACAAACATTAGACCATGAAAGTTGGGCTTTCTTGTAGTCATGCTTCCACAGGTGGGCTCTAACTCAAATCAGCTGTGCTGGTTTAAGGCTGTGCTAGTAGCCTTTATTGCTAACACTGAGCTACTTGGGTTACTCACTGTTTTGTCTTCTATGGGAACATAGGAAGAGACAGGCTGGCTTTGTCTTCCTTCTGACAGGCAGGCTCTGTATCTACTTGTCCTCAGCAGACAGATCATAAAATTAGAGCTTCATGATTGTTCTTGTTGGTCTTTTTTTTTTTTTTTTCCCCCCAGATTAACATTAAATTTGTTTTGCTTCCCAGTATTCCAGCTCAGCCTGAAAGGAGGGTGTGAATCTTTAGATAATGTGAAGGACAGCTTAGGTCTGATTTTTCAGTGGATGAAGGACTCGATCTTGCAGTGGGATTCGCAAGGGCAGTACTTTCTGCTCGTTCATTTAGACTGCAGTCTGCCAGGTGCCAGGCCCTGCCCAACTTCTTAGCGCAGAAAATGTGCATTCAATTGCGTGTCTAATTTGTTCACAAATTTTCCACGAGTGTTTAACCAAATCACACTGCAAACACTATGCCTAGTTATGTGCCTAACTCAGCATTTGCACACAAAATTGCCTAATGAGCATGTGCAATTATGGCAATTAGACATGTGAATTAAGCATACAAATACCCTAGCATTTGGGTTAGAGAGTCATAGCCTATATCACTAGAAATAGCATAACCTATTTTAGATATGATGGAAAAACACATCCACCTTTTCCAGTGTGACCACACTCATGAAAAGAGAGCATTGCAAGACCTTTGGCTTTGGGAGGAAAGACTACAAGCTCTGGGCAAAGGCCACAAGGAATCTGCAAATGACATCAGGCTTTCGGTGCTTTTGCTTCTCTGTCCCAGGTGTCTTTTGCTTGTAATGAAATACCAGTGCACTGTCACTGAGCATACCTTGTCTTAATGGGCTTAGTTATTCTGCGTGCAAGGCAGTGTCCATCAGCAGGAATTGCTGTAAAAAACAGCGGACGATTTTCCTTCTATTACAGTCCTTTCTTCTATAAATAAAGTACAATGCAGAACTACCCTATGCTCACACAAATGTCACCTGAAGGCTCTATAAACTGCTGAATTTGTTGGTTTTTAACAGAATTCCACTTTGAGGCGTTCCCATCCTCCTTGGGGGAAGGCAGTGCTGGCTGGCTGTGGCACAAATCCCAGCGTAAGGGGTGAATTTGGTTGGCAGCTGCCTGAACTGAGAGTTTTGCATGAGTTGTCGCTGCTTTAGTGAAATAAGGTTAACAAGTACAGAGGTGAGCAGGTGGTCAGAGATAAACAGGTGAGGGAGCACATTTCTGAAATAAAGAAAAGTCTTGGGAGGGAAACCATCCCCCCTCAAATGTCTGCTTCATTAAGGTGATTTCAAACTCTCTGTGAAATCAAGGACTCGGTAGCTGATCAGCGCAAACAAAAATAATCCAGGTGGCAAGCCTGATGAGATATGACCTTGTTCAAAATCAATAGACTGTTCCCCTTCCACCGAGCACAACTGACTCTCGAATGAGTTTACTTCAACGGAGGCATTTCCCTCACAACATTAACATTTTAATTGCTTGTGCAGGATTTTCTGGAAAATTAACCCAGCGATGGTTGAGTACAGGCACAGGATGCTCCGCGGCAGGGCTGGGAGCGCAGGCGGTGCTGTGGAGAGCTGTAAACACATACTGCCACCTAAAGGAAAGAAACCTTCCGAAAAATACGGCAGGCTGCTGCCTCTGCCTCTGTCAGAGCTTGTTAAAACAGAGTCTCTTAATTTGCTCTTCCCAGCCTGCCTCCCTGCTGCCTTCCGAAGGGCTGTCTCACCGGAGAAGCAGGACGCCTCCCATCAGCATCACGTACTCTTTGCCGCAGGTTGAGTAATGCGATGGTCGAGCACCCGAGTGCGGACACTGGGTAACTTTAGAAGTTTTCCCAGCTTCTTTGTGTGCATACAGGGTGCCACGTATTAGTTGCTGCCAGTTCGTGTGCCAGGGGAGAGCTGCAGTGCTTGGGGAAGGCTCTGCCAGGGAGCTGTGAGCAGAGACATGGCATCGCTCCCGCTCCTGCTGCCGCGTCCCATGTGGCCGGGCCAGCTGGGAGAGGGAAGAGAGCTCAGGCCCATACATCAGTAACGGATGGATGGAGAGGGTGGGTGGCAGCTGAGTAGGTGGTCCTCAGATCACGTCTGATTTTACTTCATTATCTAATGTAGATTGCATAAATGTCAAGGGGACAGGAAGGAGATCTGCTTAAGCCCAGCTGAATATCTTAACTGCTGGTGCTAAAGAGACAGGCTTCTTTAGAATAGTCTTTTTCTGGCTTCAAAAATCCCACATTTCTGGCTGCGCAGAGGAGGCAGACAGCAGAAGAAACTATTTACAGAGAATATATTCCCACCGAGTATTCCCAATCAGTTTGTGAGCAAAGCCTGTGAAAATAAAGGGATAGGGGGGAGGGGAAGGAAGTCTTCCCCCGGCTTTCTGTAAGCTTGCGGAGCATAAAGGAAAGAACTTCTTCCAAACACACACACACACGCAACGTTGAGCCACACAGCCATATCCTCGAGGTGAAGCAAACGTGTCAGCCAGCAGCAGCTGAGCCGGCGCTGTGCCAAATCACCAGCAATAAAGAAGGGCGAGTTTGGGAACTTCCCGTGTTTGGGAGCGCCGGCCGGTTTCCCAGCCAGCAGCTGCCAATATCGCATTAACACCACGGCTGCCGGTAACGTGGTGCGGCTGAGCCGGCGGAGCTGAAGGGGTGCGGAGACACGTGCGGCTGCGAGCTGAAAAGCAGCCTGCGCAGGAGGGGGCTGAGGTGCGGGCAGCCTGTGCACATACCATCCCTTTTTGGTGGTTCGAAGGCAAAGCTCTGGTGTTTTGGGGCCGTTCTGCAGAGCAGTAATGTTTCCTTACGTGCACGCCCATAGACAGGCTTATACACGCGCACAGTGCCCCTGTCTAAGCACCGGCCGCTGACATCACCTGATGTCTGATTGCCAGTAATCGCTTGCACCCAAACGTTGCCATTGCACATCGCTGGCCTGGGAGAGACGGTGTTGCCATTGCATATCGCTGGCCTGGGAGGGACGGTGTCCGTGAGAGGCAGGAGGTTATGCACAGAGCGCAGCACCCCGCTGAGCGGTCACAACCAGCACATTCCTGGGATTCCAGCCGGGCCAGCCCAAATCTCCCAACTCAGAGCTCACCCGGCAAGAGGACTTCTGGTCTGGTGGGCCACCGGGCCAGTGTTCTCTGAGGTCAAACTCTCACCGGCTCACAGCTCCAGGAAAGCCCTCCAGTCAAGCTGCAGGGTTGCAGGCAGGCAGAACGGCTATTGTTTTCCCTTATGCTAGTTGCTTTCTTTTTAAAACTGATCATGATCTCAGCAGCCCTACTCAATGTGCCCATGGAGCAGGTTTAGGAAGAGTCTTTCAGTGTTCGTGTTGTTCCACATTGTAGCTTACAGTCTTGTTTGCAGTATGGAAAGTGCTTGCTGGGAAGCAACTTTCTCAGACTGAAAGAAAAATTAATGAGCATGGATTTTTTTCATACAGAACTTAAATTTTGTTTGTGATAAATTTTTCAAAATTATTTATCTGTGAGAGATTTTTTAATACTATCTTTGGATTTTATTAGTGAAATACATTTTTTTCTTTTTGATGTACAGATGTGTTTGATTTTGTAAGCCAATGAACTTCTTTGTTCAGGTAGGGTTTTCAATCCCATGCAGCATCTACATTTCCAGTAGCATCTTGCTTTCTTCCATGTCTATAATATTGTTTGATGGGTTGGAGGTAAATGTAACAAGGCAGGAACGAAAAGAAAAGATGGATTCTTAAATGGGTTAGGGTACTGTAAAGCACTGTCTGAAAACCTGAATACAGCTTCTCATTAATTAACACTACAGTTGTATGGACGTGGTCATGGAAGGGGCACTATCCTGCACGGAGAGCAGTTCATGATTCTTCAAATAGCTTTCTGTGTAGACTTGAACAAAAAGCCATTTACTCCTCCGTGCCTTAATTTTTATATCTGATCAGAGACATTATGATTAAAGCCAATGAAACATTTTCAGTTCAATGACTGGAGAAGTTGATTCTGGCTAGAAGGACTAACGGAAATATTCCACAGCTGTTCCTCTGATGGAATCAAGACAAGGTGTCCATTTCTATAAGACAAAAAAAATATTTATTTGAAATTTGTATTTTAATTTCATGTTATACTCAAGTACAAATTATCCTACCATGTTATTCTACTGAATTATTGAGTATAGGCTGTATACACTGTATGCACTAAAACATTTTAATATCATGCCTTAATATCTTTCACATAAATTCAGTAAACTACTTTTCTGTTTGCTAATGAAATGTTTCAGCCTTCTCAGAGCTAAATGTGGCTTTCACAAAATTATTGGAAAGCTCCTTTCCACCCTTTACCTTCTGATTTTGAAACACCCTTTGCTGATGTTCCTGTTGCTTGCAAAGTGGCTAGAGGCAAGAATTAGGTACTCCAGGCTGTGACAAAGTGCTGCCAATGACTGCCCATAAGGCAGAGAGTCGGTACCTCCCTGGCACCACCTGTAGCAGTAGCAGCTCAGGATTGCCCCTTTACATGTCAGCCACCATCCAGTTTTCTGCCATTGCTTCTCCCAGTACAAGTCATTGGCAAGTTTGGAAAGATAATTGTCATAGAAAAAGGTTACGTCTATGACATCACTTAGGTTGGAAAAGACCTTTAAGATCATCGAGCCCAACTGTAAACCTAACACTGCCAAGTCCCACTAAGCCATATCCCTAACTGCCATGTCCACATGTCTTTTAAATATCTCCAGGGATTTAATAATTTACAGGCAAAAGACTCGATGTGACTTTTCCCAAGGCCAACTGGTCATACCATTATGAGTGTCTTCCAGCTCTCCAGAGGAGCAGGACTTACAAATTCACCTGCAGCCCTTCTCCAAGCAGTCAACACCTGCAGGGGCAGAGATGGTATGCCTGCTGGGTGCCAAACGATGTTGTGTGGGTCCTGCGGCCTCCCAGGAGTCAGCGTAGAGCTCCTCACCCCGTACATCTTGGTGATGCTAGCCTCACCTGGTGATTTCCGTGGAATGACTTTGATGGGCCCTGGCAGGGGGGAGAACCAGACACAACACGTGTTTTCCTTCTCTTTTCTTACCATAGCTAGTTCACAGCCATGACTAGCTGGCGTGGAGCTGGAAGGACTGTGTAAAAGTACCATATACATCCAAGAGGAACACCTGTCTTTGAAGACTCAAAAAGGTGGGCTCAAGGGAATATGTATCTGTGATTAATCTGTTCAGCCACTGGGTGCCAATGTTGGCTCATATTTGATAATCGGAGACTTTTTTCCATGGGAAGAGGAATTTTTGAAATCTAAAACAAGATGTAATTTTGGAAGGCTGTGGAGCCTCAAAAATATCCCTGAAAGCGTGTGACTTTTATTTGAGCAGACCTGGAAATGGAGTGCCGGAAAGGCAACTGCGAGGGGCTGGGGAGACAGGGGAGCCCTGGGTTAACAAAAGAAAGACTGGGACCCTTAATGAAATGGGCTTGCTGAGAATTATGAATCTGTGAGCCTATGTCTTGTAGTGATTAATGATGAACCACCGTTTTAACTTTGGATCAAATAATGGGTTGCCTCTGAAAAGCTTCATTAATCACTGTTAGAAATAGGCCTGCCAATTCATTACTTCAGGGTAGACATGAGCTGAACAGTTCAGCAAATTTCAGGATTGAGTGAACTCTAGGCAGGGACTGGTTAAAAAGAAAGCAGGGGTCTAATCTGTGTTTCAATGCATTGGGATTTATGAGCGAAGAATATCTTCTCATTGGCAGTTTCCTCTTCTTTCCCCTCCCCTCCCCCAAAATCTTTTTGCTAATTGTGATCTGGGCACAATGGACAGAAAAAACATGGCATTTGGGGCCATGCCTGGGCCAGATACTTCTCCCAGGTACCCAGATGTGGCTTCCATCTGAATCACTAGAAATCATATTGCATGTCTCAGGGCAGAGCCTGGCTATCTACCGCTGCTGTTTTTCACTTTGCAGCCTTCATCTGAGACTAATGCTTTGCCTCTGTGTATTTCAATGCAGGAGAGCATTTGCAAGAAACGTATTTCCCTCCTTTTTAAGGAGCTGCTGTCGACAGTAAGAAGCTTCTGTGCTTTTGGTGTGATGTGTGATTTTTAAGCCAGCGGGAATATATTTTAATTGCTGTTCCAGGAAGCTAAGGGCTGGGATACCCAAGAAAGTACAGCTGATGCTCCCTGCTTGGGAAGATATAAACTCTTTTTTTAAAGCAACATCCAAATATCAGTTGAAAGGCACACCGTGCCTCCATGCTCTCTGCACCTAACCATACTGGACAGGGAAAGAGAAGGACATGGAAATTAGGGACTGAATAAATTTTTTAGCCTAAATGGTTTTGCTCCCAAAACATTAGTTTTGATCGACACAAGTATGCTTAGAAGGTGTACTGGGATCTGCCTGAGTTATTCTTGGTAGAAATCCTCCTTTTACTCCTGCCAAAAAAGAAATGGAAAGCTACTTGCCCTGCCCTCATCTCCACTCCCAAAATCTAAAATGCTTTGGTGTTTTTTTTTGTTTTTTTTTTAGGAACGCCAGCATTTACAATTTTACTTCGACTCTTTTATTTACTAAAACTTTCTTAGAGATCAAACTCATCAATTTTTCAGTTCATGCTACATGAAACGTTCACCCAAAATGATCATTTATGCAGTTCTGGTTTCCTGAAATATAGGAGTACTTTTCTTCAGGATTGACCAAACTTCCTTGAAACAAACAAAAAAGTCATTTATTCGCACAGTTGGAGATAGAGAGGGAAAAACATCTGGATGTAAGAAAGGGGAGAAAATGTGCATTGGAAAGGAAAAAACAGTAAAAGGACAAAAGGTTATAAGTAGAAAAAGAAAAAGGGTTGATATAGGGGTTGGAAAATGTGTCCAGGGATTATGTGAGGACTCTAGAAAGTGGACCTTGAAAGAAAAACGTAAATATGGAGATGGAAAGGAGGAGGGGAAGACTGAGATGAAACAAGAGAAATGACAGGGAAAAAAATGAATAAAATAAAATAAACAAATGGAAAGCAAAAATAATGAAAAAAATCTTGCATTTGAACGAAACAAAAGGGAGAATAAACATCGGAAGGAAATATGTAGCCTAAGAAGATCAAAGCTAAGAAAACTGATGAGAATATGGGATATGCCGAAGAAGACTTAGAAATTGAAAAATCCTGGGGAAACATATAGCAGAAAAGAAAAACAAGGTCATTTTTTGAATCTTGACCACTTCTCACCCAGCTCCAGCTGCAGTGAACACACCGGCACAGCAGCGTCTGCCCCTGAGACTGCAGCATCCCTGCTGTCGAAATCCACATGTGGGACATGCTGAGGCTGAGGGAGAGCTGGAAGTAACATGTCAGCACCTGGGTCTTTCATTAATTTGGTGCATCAGCACCTCAGCCTCTACCAGCTCATTGTTTCCAGATGGTGCCTGAGCTCTGAGCTGGTATTTAAGGCATTTAAGGTCACCTTCATCAAGTTTCCTTGGGGGCAGGAACGAATGCACCTTTCACATAGGCAGAGCTCAAACTCTTTGGCATGTCACAGCATTGCCAACTGCTTTGCAAAATTGAGACGGCCATTGAGCAAAATGGTCTGGGTTTTACCATCTCACCAGCATCTCTTCCCCATGTGGCATGGGGAAGGAAGGACACTGGTTTGTGTCAGGCTCCCCTGCCCTTGGAGCAGGAGGATACATCCATATTCTGTTTTCCAGCCCCTCATGAGCAAGGGTGGAGCTCTCTGCTCTTTGGGGGCAAGCCCAACTTGGACTTGCAGGGGCAGCGTTGGGGGATAAACCAGTCTTCCCTCCTCATTCACTCTGGGGTGCAGGCAGAGAGTGAGCCAAAATACACAGATGCTGGGACACATTCAGATGAGTTGTCCTGAGAACGTACCTGTGTGTCTCTTGGGGCCATGGGGGCACTCTGCATGAATAGTTTAGCACTTTGAACTTACGTCTCCTCCCCAAAGTCATGGAGACACCTCAGGGCCTCCTGTGGCGCAAAACACATCACATACCACGTAGATACCAGTGGCCCTGGAGCTGGCTAGCCCTGAGCCTGCAGCAGTGTAAGTAAGAGCCACCCCAAAACCTGGCCTCTACCCTTCACAACACTGGCCTTTCGCAGTGAAGACGTGGTTTGAGGTTGCATTTATGGCAGCAATTATTAGAGCAGCTTTTCATATTTCTCCCTCCCCCCGTCACACATATTTCTTCTGCTTGAATTTTTAAACACCTTTTTTTCTTTTTTTTTTTTAATTTTCTATTTTCAGGTTTGCTTTATGAACACTTCTGGACATAAGCTTCAAACACCGAAAGCCTGAAAGGAAAATCAGCGTGTGAAGATTTAGGTGATGTGAAAAAAAGACTAGAAGCAATAAACACTGCTTCTTAATGGGGTGACTTGTTCCTGTTGCCTTACTGTAAATAACCCAAGTGACCGGTGGTGTGATTCAGTGTCGGAACCCAGCTCTGCTGAAGTTAATGCCAGGATGTTATCAAAACATCAGAGAGAGAAATGAAGCCAATGGTCTTTCTCTTCTCTCATACTGGTTTAGCTCCACTATTAAGCATTGATTACAACCTTGTCCTCATCAAAGGCTTTTGTTATTAATTTCAGTGTATCCCAAATTGTTCACAGACTTTAAAGGTAATACTATTTTCTTGTACCATCTAAATTAAGGGATAATCAGGCAGAGGTCTAAATTCTTAAAGTTATTGAGGGCAGTATGGTCTCAAAGGGAATGAGAAACCTATATTTAGCCCTTAGCATTTAAGGGTTAGTCAAACGTGAATAATTTTGATTTCCAGACAAAGACTGGATTGCTAACATATCCCAACTGTCTGTTTTTTCAGAGAAGAAATGCATTTATAAACAAAGAACCCATCAGTTCTTTGTTGCAACTCATATTATTAAAGGTTTTGGTCTTAAGCATCGACACATACATGATCAGATTGCTCCAGTTTTAATGGTCACACTGTAAAAAACTGCTGACACATTGCGAGAAGCATGTATATCTATATAGCATTCACGCTTTCCAAGTATAGCCCATATCTTCATTGTCTTTAAGAACGGAGTCTGAGAAATCTTCACCTGATGTACATAGTAACTTGAAAACGCGCTGTGACCCTGTCATCTGCAGGGTGTGGAGACAGTTGTCTTGTGGGAACGGGCATCTACACCTCCTTGTTTTCAGGGTTAACAAAAGTAAATATCTCTAGTAATTCTGAAACTCTTTGTCAGCTAGGCAAATCTGATTCATAATAGGTGCTGTGGTTGACATTATGTTATCAAAGTTTGGAACACTAGATTGAAGTTCACGTGTAAAATTTTAAAGTATTCTTAATATAGTTCCATTAATGTAATGAAAACAGGCAGGCAAGCAAGGAGTTATTCTCTTCGCAGTTGTAAAGTAATATACATCTAACAGAAACAGACTGAAACCAATGGCCACGGAGAAAACTAGTCCCTTTAAAACCAAATCTTTCATTGTTTTCTCAAATGAAAGAGAATTGGTGATGTTACTGATAATGCATGAAACCTTTATCCTACTGAGGTCATATGATGGAATCTTGAAGATACATAATACATAATTTTCTGTCATGTTGCTGTATTCACGTAACTTTGAGCAATATTAGATCAGAGTGGTTAGTACTTAAAGATCTGGGTATTTTCAAACTAGAGCTGTGTGAGCTGCTTACTAGAGCGCCTACAGAATTGACTTGAGGGATCTCCCAACTATGATTCCTTGCGAATTTGTGAAGATGGTTACGATGCTGTAACATCAGAGCACAGGGCTTTAAAAAATGAGAAAAGGATATATCCATTAGCCTAATTTTGACTTCCTTACAAATACTGGAACAAATGCTCAAACAGAATACTTATTAGTGCTTGGAACATAAGAGGAAGGGAAGGAACAATCCACATGAATTTGTCATTAACTAATCATATCAAACCCATCTCATTTACTTTACTGTAGGACACCGGGCCTTATAATTAAGTGGAAATGGTGGATAACATATACAGTGACTTTAGCAAAGCTTTTGACATTGATTCTCACGTCATTTCAAGGAAACAAGATTTATATGTATGTAGTAGGGAGTAGATACCACGCTGCCCGGAAAACACCCTATTTGAGTTTAGTTAGCTGAGCAATTCCCTGCCAAAATCCAAGGATATAAAGAGTTTAGTTCTGCAAGGGTCTGGTGTTATACAGTATTTTCATTAATAGTTTGGATGATCCATTAAGGAATAACATGGGGTTTTTTTAAACTTTCAGATAATGTCAAGATGGGAAGCACTAGGGAAAGAAAGAAACTGACTGGAAAATTTGCCTTAATAGATTGGAGAGAAGAGGCAAAAAGAGAATAAAAGCAATAGAAAAAAAGGGCAAAATACTGAATTCTAGGCTGGTGATTCCGCCCCTCTAATCATCTCTTGCAAGACCCCACCTGGAATACTGTGTCAAGCTCTGGAGCCCCTAACATAAGAAGGACATGGTCCTCTTGGAGTGGGTCCAGAGGAGCGCCACGAAAATGATCAGAGGGATGGAGCCCCTCTGCTATGAGGACAGGCTGAGAGAGTTGGGGTTGTTCATCCTGCGGAAGAGATGGCTCCGGGGAGACCTTATAGCAGCCTTTCAGTATCTGAAGGGGACCTACAAGAAAACTGGAGAGGGAGTTTTTACAAGGGCATGTAGTGACATGATGAGGGGTAATAGCTTCAAACTGGAAGGTTTGCCCAGAGAAGTTGTGGATGCCCCAACCCTGGAAGTGTTGAAGGCCAGGTTGGATGAGGCTTTGAGCAATCTGGTCTAGTGGAATGTGTCCCTGCCCGTGGCAGGGGGGTTGGAACTAGATGATATTTAAGGTCCCTTGCAACCTAAACCGTGCTGTGATTCTATGAATTTAGACAGAAGTAATTTAAAAGATGTGGATAGAGTAAGTACCTTAAGCTTGACTACTTAAGTATCAGTTCACTAGAAAAGGATCTGGGTTTGTGAGCTATGATTCAGCATTAGTGTGTTATCACAGAAACGCAAACATATACTGCAAACTTGAGAGAAGACTGCAAGATGCAGGAAATAGGAATTTTTCTGTGCTAAGACCTCAGATGGAGCACTGTGTCCGGATTCATGTATTGCACTCCAAGGGAAATCCGGGCTAACCAGAGAAGGCTTGGAGAAAAGCACCAACAATGGTCAAAAGTCTGTGAAACATGGAAGACAAGGTGAAGTGAGACTGATAGCCTAAAGAAGAGAAGATGATGAGGGGCGGGGGAAAAAAAAGAGACATGATATTAAACAGTTTTGAAAATACAAAATATCGGTGCAAAAAAAGAAAAGAAAAATCTGTTCTTCATCTCAAAGGTGGGCAGGGAAAAGAAGTAAAATACCTGAATACAGCAAGGTTACAGATTAGATTTTAGGGAAACCTTTATCTTGCTAAAGCCCCAGAATAGGTTTCCTGGTTATGGATTATGCATTTATGGAAGGCTTTTGCAAACAGGTAAGATGGACATCTATCAGGAATGACTGAGTGCTTGATCAGCCTTGAGGCAGAACAGTAGACAGCCACTCCTTGAAATGCTTTCCAAACTAATTTGATTTTATAGCACTTCTTTGTTCCTTGCACAACAGTCACCTTGCCATTTTCTCGGTTTTCAAATTTCTTCAAAACAACACAAGAATTATTATTCTGATTCAGTTAATTTGCTTGTGGTCCTACATTTGACAATCAACCACTAGCAAACACCTCCATGAAAGGTTATAAACCTGTCAGTAATTATTACTACCTTTACTGAGCCATGAAAAATCATTTCCTCTCTAATTCCAGAAAGCAAATGAGCGTAAAGAACATTCTAGCTTTTACTGTGTATCATGACTTGTTGTTGAACACTACTGGCTAAATATAAGCTTGACCCATCTAAAAATACAGGAATAATATTTACACTCAGCTTTAGACTGCGATACTGTGATCAGTGTGTATGCCTTGTCCTCTCTGTGATTTGGGCCAGTGGATTCAGGTACATGTGGTATTTAGCTCCTGGTAACTATACAGAAGAAAATTGAAATCAGATACCATTAAATTGAGTAGACACAAATTTTTTTTTTTTTTTGAAGGAGCCAAATGCAGCTCTCAAAATGCATTTTAAGAACGTAACTTTGCATTTCAGTGGCAGCTGAATTAATTTCCTACATTCAGACTGTAAAGAAATAGAGACTGTTTTAGTTTTAAATGTAAACAGCTGTTGCTTGAGATCAAGTGCATGACATAAGAGAGATTTAAGTCCAATGAAATCTTTAGGAAGGTATTGCGGATTCATCCATTTGGAAGTCCTTCTGGGAAAGGACTGCTCAAGATGTTCATCTCAGCTGCTTTCTGGTCTTTTTCGGTATACGTTTCTAGTCCCCAAGCACTGAGTTCAGTGTAGGAATCAAAGTTGTGCCCTGTTTTTTGAAGGAGTTTTCCATCTCATCTGTTATCTGAAACTTCCTTCCTCTAGCTCTAGGCTCAAGGAGGGCCGATCTCACTTCTGTTTCCCATCCTCCAGTGTGTCAACACTGTCCTCAGTTGTTCAGCATTCCCTGACAGCAACATCCTCCTTAACTTTATATTACTCTTTCTAGATAAAATTTCTCAAGATCTAGTGAAGTCTCTAACTGGAAATCTGGTAAGGAGCTGGCTTGCTACCATTTTCCAGACCTGAACCTTGCTACGGTACATACTAAGTCATTTTAATAAAGCATTAGCGCACAGCTGTGACAAGGATTTGCTATTTACATAACCATTAATTTACCTTTCTAGAAGTTTTTGTGTTTCCTACCCTTTCCTTACCCTTGCACTAAATTACAAGTACAAAACCAGAATCCTGTGGTAGTATCATGTTTTAACAGGCAAGCTTCAAAAAGTGAGGTTACAGACATGACTTTTATTGTAGCTCTTCAGTTTGATCCAGAACAAGGGCAAAGCCAAAATTAAAAGAAAAAAAATTGTTTTTCAGCCTCAAGGTTGATTTTGCAAAAAGAAAATACCTGCTTTGTAATTTCTAAGGCTGAATTCTACATTGAAACCAGGGTTTAACCAACCATTATGTTGCTCAGTGTTGCTCTGCAAGCCTTTGATTAATTGATTTAGCCTTCTTCTTACTCATGTGACAAATGAATGAAGGGATGGCCACTTAAAACAAGGGATGGGGAGAAAGATAGTTCTTTCTGGGCAACTGAAATGAAAGAGCAATTGTATGGTTAAAAGACAAACAAGGTTATAATTTCAGAACAGGTCATTATACAAATACTATCTGATAATTTTTACTGTTTGGACTGCAATTGTACTTTGATCCTAACATTAATGGCCAAATGAAAAAAAAAAAAAGGTCTTTTCTTTTTTTTTTTTTTTTGAAGAAACTAACACACGTTAATAATGCTCCTTGTTTCCATGTGAAAAAAGGCCCAAAGAGAATAACCAAAAATAAAACAGAAGACTCAAAGGTAACAGCAAAGGACAACGATGTTAATTAGAGGTCAAATCCAGAAGCACTAAATTCATTAAAAAATATAGGCATTACCTAATGGGTAACCACTAGATTACAAGATACTTTTTTTTTTTTTTTTTGCACAGTAAAACCTGAATTCTTCATTGCACCGCTGAACAACCTTGGCAGAAAAGGTTCTGAGACCTGGCACCCAGCACCTCACTGGGTCATGCTGAGGGGAGATGAGGATTTCAGTTTCCCAAGTAAAGGATGGACTTGAGTTTGGTTTCACAGGAGGCACCTGCAGGAACTATGTCCAAAATACTGAGTCATAGCCCCTGAAATGATCAGGGCACCTTACTCAGAAGACAATTGTGAGACAGCAGGCACTCACAAACTAAGTCCCTGCAGAATTGTCAATGTCCTTCTGGGGTTTAACCTGCAGTCCTTGCTCAGGTTTCATCTGAGCCTGACACATGCAGAACACCCAGTGAAGCATCAGGAGCTGGTTTTCAGCCATCAAAAGGCAGTTCTTTGTGTACTTGGAGAGAAAATGCCATGAATCATACTGAAAATGGACCCTGGAAAATATGTGACATGCTGAATGTATCCATGCAGAGCTTTGAAATATTTTGCCAGACAGGAACCATTAGCCATCTTGTTCTTTTGAACATTTGAACTATTGCATGAATGAAAAGGCCAGATTAAACAGTAAGCCCATTCAACCAAATAAAGTTGATCTATTAAGAATAGGAAGGGTTATACTGAAGCGACTGGGAAAGCCTAGAGTCTGTGATGACACAGCCAGTTGACACATATGACCAAATCATTATATGACATGCATAATTCAACATTAAAAATAGAGTAAAATGTTATACTTTGAATAGGAATGGGGGTGAGTGTAAGACAGGGTGGCCTGCCTCACAGCAGAGCCCAAGCCCTGCTTCCTGGCCTCAAGGTATCACAGAGCACATGGGATGGTGCCTCTCTGCGGAAAGGAGAGCCGGAAGTTTGCCTGCTCTCCATCTGCGACTGAGGAGCACAGCAATGAAGAAGAGCAAGGACTTGAACCTGGGGCTGCCGCTCAGAGCACGCCAATGACAGAAACTGAGTTCACTTCTTCGCCTCGTGGACCAAATACTTTCGAAAAACTTGAACATGATTCACGAAAGAAAAACATCGCTGCTTTACCTCATGCGAGATGCCCGAAAATGAGCGAGAACGGGAAAACGCCGCGCCTCGGGGAAGCACCAGCAGATGTCAGCACAGCCGGGCGAATGGAGCAGCCGCCACCAGGATGCTGCTGCCGCCACCGGGATGCTGCTGCTGCCGCCGGGATGCTGCTGCTGCCGCCGGGATGCCGTTGCTGCCGCCGGGATGCCGTTGCTGCCGCCGGGATGCTGCCACCACCGGGATGCTGCTGCCGCCACCGGGATGCTGCCGCCGCNCGCCGGGATGCTGCTGCTGCCGCCGGGATGCCGTTGCTGCCGCCGGGATGCTGCCACCACCGGGATGCTGCTGCCGCCACCGGGATGCTGCCGCCGCCGGGATGCTGCCGCCGCCGGGGCAGGGCCGGTGGCGCGGCCTTTTCCGCGCTGCTCCGTCACGGCGAGAAGGAGTTGGAGTTCCGTCCTGCCCGCATCATCATCCGTGGTGGGACAAACCAGCAGCGCATACTGGTCGTTTCTTTATTCTGACCTCGTATGTGCGTTTCAAATTCAAGAAATGTAGCTTGACGTAGCACTTTATATGAGAAAAAACATACCTGAATGCTTTCGCAGCAATAAAACTTTGTCTACATTTCATATAATATGGAAGAAATCACATTTATCATTGCCTGTTAAGAAACCCGGCCTGCTGCACCTTTTTCTTTCACAACACCAGCTCTCACAGATCATAGTAGACATAAAAGTCAGAACATCATTCATCAGACTTCATCAGTAAAACCCTCCTTTATGGAGCCATTTGTTCCAGGAAAGCTCTGTTTTATGAATCATTTTATATCTGGATTCTTTGATTTAAAGCTAGTGCAGGAAACTGGATTTCTGTAATGTAAGGTGATACATCATGCTCGTTTCTCCTGAGAACAATGCTGAAATTTGGGTTCCTTCCAGTTCAAATGATGGCAAATGCCAAAATGCCCAATAAAAAGTGAGGTGTAAGGAGGTGAGATGCAGAAACATACATAGAGCTTGCTTCCTGTCCTGAAGTAGAACAGTGGAGGTAACAGAACCTTGAGTTCTGTGAGCTTGAGGTTATTGAGTTATGAAATGAATTAATAACCTTGGTGATGCACAGCTTAGAGTAATGCCAATGATACCATGCCAGTGATTTCCTGGCTGAAGAGAACTGCAACTGATTGGCTACTTTGCTTAAAATCATGTGAATTATTTTCCAGATCCAAAGAGACTGGGGTTTCTCTAATATGCCATACTTACACTATAAATGGAAACTTAGATCTGTGTTTCTCTAAGATGAAGTGTGAGACACAGTTATTTTCCAGAGTATATGTTGTATGAGGTTGGGATTTTCTGAAGAACTGATAAGAACATCCAAGTGAAATTCTATTTCATCCTAGTAGACGTAATTGTAGAATTGAATAACTTTACAGTGATATCAGCACTGATGTCTCATGCAAAGACAGAAAAGAGATATATACCCAGCATGAATTCTGTGCAAAGACACCTGTGGTAACTTTGGACCTCCTTGCCACATCGGTATGGCGTGATGCAGCACAGGAAAAAGGCACTAACACGGGCCTGGAAGGAGTAGAGCTATTTTAACTGTGCTTTCCATCTCATTTGATGTTAGCCACCCCACGGCAGTGTTATTATATGCAATATCTACATGACTAAATTGCTTGAGATTCCAGAACTAACTTAGATAACTTTGCCAGCCACTGTATTGCACAGTGTGGGCATCTCTCTCATTCAAGTCTCTGGAGAACAGAAGTTGTCAGTATCCAGAGAAATATAATTTCTTACTAGGCTGAGGTAATTGCAAAATGGATATGGGCATCTACTCTGTGCACCACTTTTGAACTCAGAGGGTTCTTGTGGACTAACATGAAATGGAATGCTGTCTGCTATTATTTTAAATATTGAATGGCCTGAAACACCCAGTGGAAAGGGTTCTAGCAGCAGAAATGTAAAGATGTGTGTAAAGTCTGTACTCAGTATTCATTGCACAGAAAGGTCTGAGTGGAAGTCCTATGGGAGCAGGGCTTCTACAGCTTTGTAGTCAAAAGGCTGAGACAGAGCACGAAGATGTCACTATCAGATGGTGGTGAGACCTGGACCTTGAGGGACAGAGGGAGGTGTCGGTTGGAGCTGTAACCACAAACATTTATCCAAAAGCTTTTACTGTAGGCTAAATCCATAACAAACCCTAAAAACAGTAAGATCCCAGACACCGAAATGGTTTTGGACTATTTAACTTCACTCACTTTTCCTCAGTTTTCCTATAAAAATGCCATTATTCAAGGTAATTGTTGACATATGCAGGGAGTGGAGTTCACAACAGCTGAAACCGAGTTACAATGCTCTTGTGTATGTAAAATGCATCACCTGTCCCTTTATGTGAAAAGAAACACACGGAGCTGCATTTATCTGATGTCCAATGGTGTTTGAGGCCTCAGTTCCCTGATAGGAGCCAAACAAAGAAACTGTATTTTGAAGAAGCCATTTAAGTCGGAGACAGGAAAAAATAATGCAGCTTATTGCCATTAGTTTTATTTTAGCCTGAAATCAGTAATGCACAATGTTGTTCTTCTGCGATACAAATAAAATCAGTATTTGCTTGATAGTATAAAACATCATAAATGACAGATATTTACCAGTAGCATATGATGAATAAGTCTGAGGGCTGCAGAGAATAACTGCTATATAATAGGGCTCCCTCCTTCTACCCTAAGAAGAAACCTATGGCATTATTCTGGGTGTCCAAGAAAACCGCTAATGTGCAGTAAAATGATTAATAAAATGACTTTTCTATCTATTATTTAGGCTTGCATGAAACTGGCCTCCTTGACAAAAAAACGTTGCCTGTTAGCTGGTGTTACAGATATAAATGATGGAGCAACCTCCTTTTTTGCTGATAGCTGTGTATGCATGTAGCTGGGTTTTACTGTAGTACAAGAAACCTTCAACTCCTTAATATATCCAGGAGAATCTGAACACAGAGAAATACAGCATCACTGTGACTGCACAGCTAGAAAAGTTGTCTGTGTATTCTTACTATGTCCAAAAAGGAAAAACCCGGTCTCATATATCAAGCAGAGTCAAGGATACTCCTTGACATGGATTAGTTTATATTAAAGAAATGTAGCACCATGCATCAGAGAACATTAGTGAAACCTCACCTCATCCATCACTGGCTCTCAGGGAAGTGTAGCTATATCCATTAGTTTCATGAAAATCCAGACCTGAGCATCAGTTTATGTCCAGTAATCCTTGCACTGCATCATATTACGTTAGAGAGAAACTCAATGTGATAAATTAGTATAATTTACTCCTGCTAAAATCAACACAACTGTCACTTGCCACTCAGGCAATCCTGTTACACAAACTAATGCCAACGAAAAAAGTACTCCAAACCTCAAACCCCCAAAATAGCTGTCAGCCAGGACATATTTATGAGTCGCAACCTTAGATCGCACCAGCACTCCTCAGCAGGGAATATCACATAGGCTGAGTATGTTTCTGATGATGCCAATGGAGTGACATGGAATGACAATTCCAAAGAGCTGAACTTTCCCCGCTTCACCACCACCCCTGGCTCAAACCTCTCACTATCTTTATGACAACTGGACTCAGTTGTGTTCAGACAGGCATGTCTCATGCCATTTTAAATCCTTGGAGGCCTTGCAAAGATGACACTGGGCCTATGGTTCTGCAACCTGCTAGAGCTGCAAATGGAGGCCGTATAGGATAGCCTAGCATTGCTAAAATGATATGGTATTTAGTCGAGTTGCACCACTGATGTCTTGCCTGATTTCAGAGAACTTCAGTCTGGGCATCAGCCTTTTTCCAAGCAAGGGTTTAAAAGATTAACAATGCAAACTGGTTGTCTTTGGTAGAAAAATTAGTGATTCTGTATATAAAGTGTTTCATACAAAAACATAAGTCAGTCCTGGAAAAGTACAGGGTCACACATTAAGGAAAGACTTGGGAAGTTTTATTCCATAATTTCTCAGGTGGATTATATTTTTGGATCATGGCACTCACTTTCCAATTCCCAACATGCAGCTGTTTCACAAAAATCCATTCTTAGCAGGACAGGGACGTGGAGGGACAGCGTGGCAGTCTGCTTTGGGTTCCTGTTGTGAAAGGAGCTTGGATTTTCATAATATATTACATGCTGCTAGGTAAGTCATGTGCCTCAAGTTTTGCCTTTGGGCCTTCTGGAACCTCTTTGTGTCCCTGAGTCAAGTAACTCAGCTTCAATCATCAAGGTACCTCAGAGAAAATTATAATAGGGCATCATTTTATAATTAAGAATGGAAATTCAGTCTCCCAAATGGTCATGAAATTAATCCCTTTTCATCTAGCGTTTTCAGAATGAGAAACCTAGTCTAATGCATCTCTTGACAGTAGCAACAAAATCATCATCCATCACTTTGCACCAGGGAAGTCTCTTCATTTGCTTCATTTTCAGTCTGGGAATACCATCTTCCCACAAATGAATGAACACCAGAAAAACAGCCCTTCAGATAAATTGCCTCCTGGGGATATATATCTTTAGATACTGCATTGCATTCATATATTAGTATTATATGCATTATCTTTCCCACAAGATGAATAAAGTCTCCATACAGCAGAAATCACCCTGTGTATATTCACTTTATGATCAGGATAAAACTGCTACATTACCTTCAGTGTGGGAATTCTTATTGGAGACCTGGAAACCACTGGAGGACAGGAAAATCAACTTTATTGCACTGCAAACTAAACATAACGGAATAAGCAACTAACAACCCTATGCAGACAAAAAGCTATCATAACAATCCTACACAAACAGTAAGCGTACAATCCATTTTAAATAAACATGATGTTGTCTCCGTATGTTGAGTACAATAATGCAGTGATAAATGATATTGAGGTTGAGAACCTTTCAGAGAAACAAAGTCAAATATCCTCCAGCAGAAAGACTCTGTTTTCATTCAGCAAAGAAATTTCCCTTCATATTTATATTTGTGGAGGAAAAGGAGCCAACCTACTACTTACCTAATGTTTTCTCTTGTAATCCAAGAACATCAGTAAGGCTTTTGAAAATAAAGCATATTACTATTCCCCCAAACAGCAGTAAGCAACAGATTACTGTAATTGCAATTGGGTGTCAGATACTCTTGGAAATATTTTTAAGGCAAAAATGTAAATGAGGTTCAAGACAATTATGTAAATAAAGGCCGGAAACATTTCCTAATACAATACTGTCCACTGAAACTGTAGGCTTAGTTGTACCACATCATTTCAGTAAAAAGGCAGCAATCTGAATCACCTAATTTAGAGGAATGCAGATACAGACATTACAGAATCACAGAATCACTTGGGTTGGAAGAGACCTTCAAGATCATCAAGTCCAACCATAAACCTAACACTGCTAAACCACCCCTAAACCACGTCCCTCAACACCACGTCTACCCGTCTTTTAAATACCTCCAGGGATGGTGATTCCATCCCACTTCCCTGGGCAGCCTCTTCCAATGTTTGATAACCCTTTCGGTAAAGAAGTTTTTCCTAATATCCACCCTAAACCTCCCCTGGCACAACTTGAGGCCATTTCCTTTTGTCCTATCGCTTGTTATTTGGGAGAAGAGATTGACCCCCACCTTGCTACAACCTCATTTAAGTAGTTGTAGAGAGTGATAAGGTCTCCCCTCAGCCTTCTCTTCTCCAGGCTAAACAATCCCAACTCTCTCAGCAGCTCTTCATAAGACTTGTTCTCTAGACCCCTCACCAGCTTCATTGCCCTTCTCTGGACACGCTCCAACAGTTCAGATCAAAGAAAATTCCATAGCCAGTCCTCAGTGTTTGCCAAGGGATTTCTCCTTTCCTCTTGTAAGAGTTAAAAACTCCCTGACTGCTAGAAAGGAAAGACTATTCTTTGTATTGCAGCTAGAAACAAGATGCTTCACCATGTGCACTGCACAACAGCACAAAATTCATTTTACTTGGCACAAAACCACTAAGAATAAATTTATCTAACTGCATCCTTTTTCTTTTGAACAGAGACAGAAAACTCATTCTTACTTAGTAGCTGCTATCAAAGAATTTCAGGCTTAAATTCTATGTTGGAGACATTCAACTTCACTTCTTTGTAGGAAAAATGCAGGAGCATGTAGAAGCTGATGTTCAAACATCTGTCAGACCTTGCTCATGTCAGCAATAGGGTTTCAAAGCACAAATGATTACCTGTAATAGATGGATCACCATAGTCCTGGAGAAAACCAGATGAGGAAAGATACTTGATTGAGAAGAATATTATTTTAGGGTAAAAAAGTTTTTCATTCTCTCATTCTTCATTGTCTTTAACTAAACATATGTTTAGTGAGTATGCTGAGTTGAATAAAAGAGACCCCACTGGAGGAAGAGAAAGACAGCATACGATCAAATAATATGTCTCTCTAAAATGGGACAAACTTCTTATCGCTTTGTGGGAGTTTTGATGCTGGGCCCTTTAGTCTCACTGCTTTGTCAGATAGTTGTAATGAGGTCTGTCAGTCTAAGGGATGCGATATTCACCTCTTACACCCTCACAGATAACCAGAATGCAAATCGGGCATTTGTTTCATCTGTGGCTTACATAGATAGACACCTGGCTACATTTCACTTTACATTGAGGGAAGCTGGTAGACAGTTCAGTAAGGATGGATATATCACAGTATGAAGTTGGTGGGCTGGGCCCATGACATCTGCAGGTGAAGTGCAGGAGTGAGATTTGCTCTCCGGAGTCCAATCTCTCCATCAGCCAGTAATTTTGCACTGGAGTTCAGTACAGATTTGGTAGATTGCATTCTTTTTAAAATCAGAAATATAGGCATGATTACCTCCACTCCTATATAGAAAACTGTCCTCTTTTATTGAGAAAAATATTGCCTCTTAAAGACCTTTAAGCAAGGCATTGCAGGCACCAGCAAGAAAACTCAGCTTCATCAGGCAGTTTGTGTTGTGGCAATGGTCTTTGGTCTCTCTTGCCTAAATGTATATAATTAAATGATAGCACCATTGATAATCTGATATAAAGGAACTCTGTCTTCAGGTCTCTCATCCTGTCTGTGAGAAATGGATATTAACTATCAATGGACCCCTGAAAACCACTAAATCTTAGTTCAATTTACATAAGGAAAATGTAACTCCATGCTTCACTGGGTGTTGGAGAAACTCATGTATCACTGTAGATAGGAAGAGGTCAGCAGTAGCTTTTTATACTCTTTATTCTGGGGAAACATTTCTCCAGGCATCACTTTTTATTAAAGACACTTGGCCACATGCATCATTTTGCGAAATGTAGAGTAGGTGTAATAAATCTTATTACCAGAGGGAGATGCCACCACACATTAAACTAAAGCAATGTTACCTCATGATTTTGTTTAATATTGAGGAAAGGTAAATCTTTCACATCACTTAACATCACAGGAACACAGCCTGGCAGTGAGCAACCTGGACTGGGGGAAATATGAATATTTCAAATCCTTAGCTAGAATAGTATAGGAATAAAAAGCATGTCATTTTTAGTTACAAGTGTTAGTTAAATAATTCATTATTGTTACCCTCTCTCGATCTAACCAGTCAGCTGAGTTATACTCTTGATTGTTTCTACCAGAGGTGTAGCTGATGATGGCATTTTCTAATTCTACCATGTAATCTTGCCATGCTGATAGGGTGTAGGATGAAGTCTTGTTGACCAGAACACAGGAACAGTTTTTTCAGCTTTCTGTTCCTAGCTTCTTTCCTTCCACTTAACACTTTCAGGTTTTTTTCTTTAGAAAGCCCCTGTGACCACATGGCCTTCCATGGGCCAGGCTGCATGTAGTTGAGGTCTTCAGCTCTGGTTTGCAGAACAAGAACACTGCTCTGTGTTGGTTCCTTTGAGAGATACACATCCCCAGAGCTCACCAAGGCTTTCTTTGTAATAATAGGAGTTTATGATCTATGAGAGAGATTGAAAGGACTAGGGCTGTTGACCCTAATGGAAGAAAAACAATCACAGAGATTAATGGTAACAATCTTACAGTATGTTAAAGACTGTAGTGGAAATGAGAATAATCTGATGTACATGCCTGCAGTGAGCAGGGTATGTAATTGACACAGCAGCAAGAGAAAGTCAGTGTAGCAGGGTATGTAATTGACACAGCAGCAAGAGAAAGTCAGTGTAACACTAGGGAAAGCTCTCTAGATGTAAACAGAGTGGAACACAGGAAAAGACTGTTCATGGGAAATGTCTCAGAAAGTCTTTTAAGAAAAACCTGATGCTGCTCTGGGGCAAAAAGTTTGGACTATGTGACCTCTCAAGTTCTATTTTCTAGTTTTATTTTTATCTATCTCTAAAGCAAACATCATATAGTTTTCAATAAATTCAAATTCTTCTTGCACTATGCTTTTTTTAGGCCATTTTTAAACTTTTGGAAAACTTTTGAACTGTAGAATGACCAGCAGATTTAAAGTAATCCCATAAACTCAAAACATCTTTTGTCAGTGCACTCGGTACAACTCATGTCTGTACTCATCATCCAACTTTTCTTTTCCCAGCTCATACATGAGATGTTTTAAATGTGAAACTTGCCCATGATAGTAAGGGGATTACAAAGAGATTTCAAATACCATTCCAGTCATGGGCTACTCTGAAAGGAAGATTTTCTCTCTGGAAAGTTTAATCTTCGTTGTTGCACCAGGTAAACCAGAATTATTTCCTGACTAATTTCCTGACATTTGAAGCTAACCTGCCAGCTAGCTCGTGTGAAGGAGGCATCAGTGGTACTGTGCTGTGCTCAGCTGTGAAATTCTGACACTGTAGGTTTTGCAGTTATTTTTAAGCAAGTTGTCCTTCAGAATTCTTCAATCCACAGAACCCTTCTAGGGACACAGGGTCTGGCATGACCATAACAATCTTCCTATCCCCATAGCGATGTTCGGCTGTTGGGGTCAACCCATCCGCTATGACTGCCAATAATTCCTTTCAGATGGCGTGCAACAATTTACCGTTTAAGTCATTTAGACTTCTGTTGCAATCATCATCCTCTGGAGTCCACTAAGTTCTTGTGTCAATAAAGTCCTGGGCTGTGCATAGCACCTGTCTCCCATGGCTTGAGGCTTGTGAAGATAGACCAAGACAAGAGCTGTTGCTTACAAGAACACTTGCCAACACTGAAGATGCTGAAGCATCTGCAGGCCAAGGAAGGTGCTTTCCTTTGTGTCCACTAACACAACAGTTTTACAGCGTTAGCAAACCCACAAATGCAACTCTCATGCACAAGCAGATTATTTAAAAACACTGTTAGTTTGAGTGTTGACCACATCTGTAAAAATCAAGCCTCAAACAGACCATTAATGACACAGTTCCTTTTAACTCCAAAAGTCTGTAGTACATATACTCTGTTTGACTGCATTTAAAATGCTTCCAGGCTTTCACTTTAAATAGCTACATGAAGCCTTTTCCTCATCTGTTATTCTCCACAACAAAACCTTTTATAAGAAGTAAAAGACCTAATCTTGCTGTATTAATGCCTGCACCACGACAAACTACTTTCAGTAGCAGCTATCAGGCTTGGTGCTGCAGCAGATCTTTTGATAGTGCTTATAATTTACTTATCTTCCAAGAGATTTTCAATGAATGTGGACAAGAATTTGTAACAACTAATTTTTTTCTTTCTTTCCATTGTATATCCAAAATATCACTGACTTTGCTTTTTATGGACTGATTATTTATTGGCAGCAGCAAAATAATGGCAGAACATGAACACTGCTAGTTTTGATAAGCATGCCTCTGCCTTTCATTGTTGGGTTTTAAATCAAGGATCTTGATGTCTTAACTATACAATAAATATATATTTTTTTGAAGATATGCATGCTTATGCGCAAATATTCTTCCATATTTGAGGAATTTTCCACAAACATGTTTTTTCTTTCTTTTCGATCCTGGTGCCACAGTTTACTTTGCAACTATTCACACATCGTGTTGAACAGAAACAATGAATACCGCACATTACTAAGAACCCATGAAGGATTCCTACAAGGGGAACTTAGAATTGTTATCATAATTTTGCTTAGAATGTCGACATTACAAGGAAAAACACTTTCACTGCAAAGAGAGAACAGTGTCAAGAAAAAAGACAAGGTAAGAGAAAGAGAATATGTGACAGTAAAAGATTAAAGAGCCTTTTTTGGTGACCCTCATTTATGGCTCTTGGTTGGATTTACGTCATCAGAAGAGTCTTCAACACTTTCTCACCTCAGTGCTGCCTGTTGGTACATCTCAGCAAGTCTTTCTGGAACCTGGAATTATAAAGCACATTGGAAACTGTAGTCCATCTCAGTAAGACATGGTGTTAGCCCTTCTCAGGTCTTGGAGGGACCTATAGGTCACATATCGATAGCGTTGTCTCACAGATTAGTAAGATTCTTGAGAGAAATCAAAGTAACTGCTGTTATTACTAGGGGTAGAAAGCCCATAAATACCCTTTTCTTCTGTTTCAGTCTGTGATCGTTCTCATCTCAATGAAGTTGGTCTTTTCCAAAGGCTCTCTGTAGCAGTCCCCCTGGCAGTGTATTTGCTAATCCAGGGTTACGTGGACAAAGGGAAATCTTTATAAATATGTTCCAAAGTCTTGGCTGCACTGCAGCAATGTACTTCTCTGATACAAAGCAACACATTGTAATATCCTGCTTTTCATTGATGCAAGGGCCTAGGTTTTTACAAGCTCAAGTGGTCTGTGTGGCAGTCTCATTTCTGTATTTATGATGCTTGATTTTTCTGTTGTGCAGGAATGCATTCATTTTGGTATCATATATGTACAAAAAGTAATGGAATTGATTGGGAACTTCACCCCATGTGAAGCTGGATACCTCTGACATAAACCGTTGAATGGGATCCAGTTTTCCTCCCGTTCAAATATAAGTTATGGAGTTGTTTTACAATGAGATAGCTTTATGAGCACAGCTGGTTTGCAATTTTTCTGACCAGATGCGCTCTGTCAAGTTGTAAGACTTACGGTCTTTATTTCAAAAAGAAACTTAACTTTTTCCTGTCAAAACTGTGTGTGATACAGGAGTTCTGACTTTGTAAGTTTTTTTCCTGATTTTATATTGTTCCTACCTATCTTTCTTCTTTTTGTTTAGGTCTTCTAACTCCTAATTGAAGGACACATATTATCACCTATGCCTACATTCTTCTTCGAGGTGCATGACTTCAAACTAATTAAGGTGATGCCTGCAAATGAACTTTGGAAAGAGTCCCAGGATTTCCAAGAAACCTGAGGATTTGTCCAAGTCCAAGTTTATATTAAGGCAATAATACTAAAAACCTCTCACTTGGTATCTCTGTCCTGATGAATTGTATTTGAGAGATTTGTCTTGAACATTTACAGTTTTCCCCCACTCCCAGTCAAAGAGTGAAGAAAATCTCCCACTAACTTTCAGAGCTGCTTGGAGATAGGTCACGATGTGACATGGTCCCCTGTGGAACAGCTGGAAGAGAAGTGGTGACATGGTACATTCACATATTGGCTGAAAGTTTGTGACAAATGACAGCGGAAATCCCTCTAGCTTTATACTTGCTGTAGCATGGCTTTGACTTTCCAGCAGCATATAAACCCAAATTTCAGTTGATGACTGCTTTAACTGCCCACAGTCAAGGAAGAGGTCACACAAAAACTGCACTGAGATGCAGTAATTGCATCTCATGGCCAGTAATGGATGTTTTGGCCAACATCTAAGCCTTTTCCTAAGAGGGACAGACCACAAATATTTCTCAACTCTATTCTTTTGCTTACACCTACTCCACTGTATAACTTTGACCTCTACTCCAAAGCTGCTGAGAAGGAGTATTCAGTCAAGAAATGTTTGTTTTCCCTATGGTACACTTTAGATCTCAACAGTTATTCAGAAATACCTGATGGCCCACATTCATGGCCACGTGGGAGATGGTCATAGATGTCTGTTAATGAGTTTATGATTTCAGATTTAGTTTCCATCTCTTACCTCTCTATCTGCTGTTCATAATAATGAGCTCTGGGACATGATTCACTGGGAGGAGGGGAAGCCCTTAACGTTTTTTTTTCATTCCCACTAACAGAAGTAGTACTGGGACATAATTCCGTGTGTAATCTCAGAGGTGCTTCTGATCCATCCTTTCAAACCAGCGAAGAGAAGATTTTCAAAGATATGAGGAAGTCTCTATTTGTTTCCCACTCTGTGAGAGACAGAATAGTCTGAAGTCAAAAAGTTTTTACATCATCCTTTTTGGGGACACTTAAAGTAAATCTGAAACCTCTTTGAAGTTATACAAGTGTCTTTCAAAGGAAGAGGTCAAAAACAGCAGAGAGCATGAACACACCACCAAAGTGTAAATTAGACACAACTTTTGCAAAGGCTATACAGGGAGAAACACACAGCTTTTAAAAATAGCCTTAATTACTTCTTGCTTCAGCTCAGATCACTTGTATCCCTAGAGGGAAGAATGCTTGATATAAAAAGGAGGGCTTGTCGTATTTGTAAAGATTGCCTTGTTTGGAGTGATTCAAAAGATGAAAAGGATCCCAGTGTGAGAAAAACAAGAGAGATCATGCAGTCCACCACCACCGAAAAGGCTTAGGGAGGAAAAGATGTGTTCTCTGGGCATCGTGCAATTTCTGAAATAACATCTGTTCCAATTAACCTCTTGTCCCTGAGAGCCTGAGCTCTCCATGAGGTTGAAACACAAGGTAGTTACCGAACCGTCCCCTAGCTCACGGTCTGTGAGGTGCACAGCACCAGCCGCCAACTAGCTGGACTTCAGCAAGGTGAGATCCAAGGCTTGCCATCGATGAAGAAAGACAACAAAGGGAAATAAGAGCAATCACCAAATCAACAAACTCTTCTGAAACATAATTCATCCAAATCCTTGGCTTCTTAACAGGCCTCAGTATATGTCAGGAAAGCATATCTGAGACAAGGCAAGACTAAACTTCTGATGCTATTTAAAAAAAGCATGAACATTCACCACTGTAGGAGAAAAAGGAGAAAAACAACTGCTAAAATTAATTTTTGTATCCTGAACAGGTTTTGAAATACCATTTTCAAAAGTACAAAATCCAAGGAGGAAGAAATGACAAGTGAGAGGTGACTCTAGATTATTCAGTATTTGAGATAGAAAAGACATTTAAAGGTCACCAGCAAAGATAGCAGACTGCAAGCATCTGAGAATTAAAAGAGAAAAAAACCTGCTTTGCCTCGAGATTCATGTAACAGGTCATGATCAGCATCCAGGATAAGTGATTTATCAAATAGACAGCTTCTTACAAGAAGACAGTGAAAGGACAACTAACCCAATCCTAGTACAGGATATATTCCTCTGAAAATCTTTGTAGCTGCTCATGTAGTTACTTGAGTAAGCCTTGGCCTTTACAAATACAAACTCTTAGTGTGTACAAATGCTTAATACAAAACAACAAAAATGGGAAACTGCAGTATCCAGGTGTATGTGGAAAGTTTCACGTGAATTAGGAAGGTTAGTGGGAAAGAGGCCTTCCAATCTGTTGTGATAATCCTTGAGTTTATAAAATGCTACAGATACTCATTACTCACCTTGTGCAGCACATAGTTATCTTATTGCTGTTTGCACTGAAGTTACTGGGAGTTAGGACCATATGTATGGGAGTAGGATTACACAACCATACAGCATCCAATACCTGCAGAAACTAGGGCTGTGTCCAAGAGTCAGGTGTTCATCAGAAGTACAAAACAGAAAAGCATGTCACTTCATGATACTTAACACTTTCCCGTTCACAAACACTGAGTCTCCTGCACTGAGTGACCATCCTGTCGGTGCTCTTTTTATGTTCCCCTGCATGCTTTATGCTTTTGTATTTTGTGAAGACCCAGGGAGTTTCTCTCAGATGCCTATCTCTAGCCCCTTGAGGAGGTGTTACAGGGCTTCTGTGAAGGAACATCTTGCCATTACTGGCTATGTTTTTCCATCACATTTTTGCTTCCAAACGTTCCTTCCAAACAATGTGGTTTGAAAGCATTACCTCCATGATGTTAGCTGCCTGGGTGCTAGGCAAAGTAACCCTCATGTGAGTCTGTCAGCTGCATTGCAGTAACTGAGTAGGAAACCAGGCCTGCTTCTTGCTGAATAGCCATTTTCAGTCATGAGGCTCCTGCCCTTGTGTGGTGATCAACTCTATTTGACAAGGAAAACCCTTATTGAGGGTTGGACTAGATGACCTTTAAAGATCCCTTCCAACCCAAATTATTTTATGATTCTATGATGATTCTATTGAGTGCCCTTGTCAAGCCAGAGAGGTGTTGCTGTCCCCCTCCACTGACATGTTAGGTGCAGGATCTCACCTCTGCTTGTACACTGTGGAGATGACTAATGACTTTCAACAGCTCTAAATACCACCTAAGTTGGTAAATCTCCTCTCTCCTCAGCTTTGTTGCCTGGGCTATGCAGCTGAGCTGCTGGCTGGGCAAACTCCTCAGTCAGGACATATTACAATGAGATCTGTCAAACCACAGTTATACAATGAGAATAACAATGTTTTAACGTGTTGCTGCAGGTACTGTTTTTGCCTTAACTGAAATGATAACATTTGCCCTGAGCATGTTCCCAGGCAGAGGATGGCTGCTCATTCAGCCTCTTCCTCCAATTCATACACAGAAAAAAAGAACTTTTCCCCAGATCACAGGGTTACATCTGTCCACGAAGAGCACGTAAAAAGCTACCTTCACTCAACGCCCCTTTACTATCTTCAGTTCAGTACACACACAACCTTTTTCTGTTGTTCTTTCCAGGAAGAACAGAGGTGATCTGGCTACCTTGTTTTCTACAGGAATCCCAGGAAGAAGAGGATGCACATTTTAAGAACAATAGTAGTTTACCATGGGGACACCTTGCCAAGTGATTAAAACAGTTATTGCAAATTCTTCCTTTTCCTGTTTTTAATTACGTTAATCTGGTCAGATCTCTGCATCCGTTCTGCTGGTTTAGATCCACTGGATGTTTTGCATCTCATGAGTAGAAATTCTTGAAATTTCCATATGCTGCTAATGAGTCACAATGAATTGTTCTTGGTGTATTAATTTAGAACTCTTTTTAAAATTTACTACCTCCACTTGTAAAGATTTGGTATTGATTATGTGACTCACTTCTCTGGATGAGAATTTGAATAGACTATGTTAAATTGCTATTATTGCTAATGCTGTTAAATTTACAAGTTCTAGTGAACCATTGGCTGATGATAGGCAGTGGCTCTTATGTACTACACAAAGGTTTCTGGGAACTGATTCGATTCCTCAGGAAACAGTATTTGGAGCCTCACAGAATCTAAGTGGAAAAGGTTTCTGTGCAATGCTGAACTATGGAAAAAGCCTAAGGCAGATTTTGGCACCCTGACTGACCTTAGATAGCTGCAGGGTAAGTAACCAATGCATTAAAGCAGTAAAAGCCAGCTCTCTCAGCAGTTGGTAAGTGTCTTGCTCCTTAGCCTGAAGAGGTTAGAGTGCCTGGAGCTCAAATCCTACCTACATCTGAGAAGGCTTGAACTTGATCATCTTGAATCACTCCCTCCCCATATTCCACTAGGTACTCAGTCAAATTGGCAAGCTGTACTCTGCCCAGAAAGTGATACTTTCTTCTTGTTTCTTGGTGGCAGTGTTGCATTTTGTGTACAATATGTAAATAATCATTGGAGCAGGGCTGCACATCTAGAACTTCTCCTTCCCAGCTGAGAACTCTAACCTCTAGACCGTGGAGTATTTCCAACAGCTCCAGTTGCAGCACAAAGGCTATTTTTTTATGCTGTTCAGACTGGAAGGACTTCAACTGACAGACAGAGAGTCACATTCACTAATGTGTTATACAGTTTGCTGATGAGACCATTTGCTTAGGAGAGAAGAGGCATCAGATATCTGCAGGCAAAAGAGGGAGTTGAAAGTAAGTGTCCCTTAACCCATGATGTCACAGTGTCTGGCTGACTCCCGAGCTCCTAAACTACTTGGGTGAAAAGGACTTTCAGCAGCTCTGGCTCTTTCTTCATCATCTCTAAGACCAGGTCTGAGAATTGCTATCAGTCTTGGTCTGCAAGCATTAGTATTACCTTGTGACTGCTGGTGCTTGGGTATGTTAGGTGAGTTAGCACTGAATCCTCCCTCATATTTCAGGATTTTTGGGTATGTAGCTAACTCAGCTTTGTATGCTCTGCACCTGAGATGAGCACCTAAGCATTTGGCACTGCAGCCCTGATCACCACAGTACTCAGGCCTTTTGTGGTATCTGTTTGTCACCCGCTAAATTAGGCAGTTTTCTATGCCTAGCAGCAGGAAATATCTTTGGCAGAAACATAGGTGCTAGGCAACTGAGGGGTATTTTTCAGACTTCAGATCTTAAAAAGGCAGTTAGATGCCTGTGTTCCTTAGTAGCATCAGAGCCTGATCTTCAAACACAACCAAGGATTGTACAGCATGAAGAAAGTATTGTGATGTGCGTCCCTGCAAAACATGTTTTTGAACAGATGTCTGGTGCACCCACCCAAGGTCAGAAAGTGTGAATAAAATCACAGCATCTTTTGCGAGGTGGAGAGAAGTCGGTCTGGAGTGTGAGCACTATACAGCACAACTATATTAGAATCGCCCAGTGTGAAAACATAAGGATAATTCAATGGTGTAAGCAAGAACCAGCTGTTAAAAGAAAGGACAAAAAGCAGTCAAAAGCCACAGAAAGGGACAAAGTCCCCATGCGCTTTAAGAAAGGTATGGTTTTAAGACTGTCTGATTTCTGCATTTGAGTCACATACTAGGATCTGGATGCCCTTGAGCTGTGACGTTGATGATTATTCTTCCTGCTGCTATCAGCACATCCAAGGTCACTTGCTCTGCTTCATCTCAGCTGGGTCAGGAAGGCATTGCTGACTCACCATGCTTCAAGAAATGATGGGGGAGTGGATTAGGGGCAGGTGAAGTCATAGTATCCATTACAGCAGTGAAAACAAGGCCCTTTGGTGAATAGCCAGTGGGTCCTCATGTCACTACCAAGAGCTTTGCCAGATTCCGTGGTGGACTTCTCTAGTTGCCCAATGCAGACAACCACCCAGAACAGAGGTGGGTGGGTGTGCACAACCCTACTGTGCCACTGCAGCAGGACGGTGGTTAGGGCCATGATGGAGAGCTAAATGTGTTGTTGTTTTCCACTGGGGCCAAACTATGTGGGATGGGTCTATCTTTAGGACTATAGCTTTGAGTATGCACTGACGACAGATCCTACTGCTGACTGTAGTGGCTGTTCAATACGCTGGAAAGAGGACGGCCACTGTGGTGTCTCTTGGGTGTGATGGGGAGCTTTGTGGCTGGGATAACACAGAGGGTCTGTGAAGGATGTCTGGAGACCTGGTTCGCGGTGGTCTCAGGCAACACCAGTGCTGTGGGCTCAGGGATCCCTTTTCTCCCTTCCTTCCTTGCTCAACCCCTGGTTGGATGCAGAGCACAAAAGATCCCTTCCTACTTTGGGTCAGTTGGGTTTCTCAGGTTATCCCATTTTCGCCTATAATATATCAGTATAGGCCCTTGCACCAGGAATAGTCATGGGCAACCAAAATATTTCTCACAATTACCTTCAAGTTCTTTTAGCTGATACAAAACTAAGCCCGTGTAAAGAAGGGGCTTATACAATTAAATTATCTCCTGTGTGGTAGAGTAATAGATCTCACCAAAGCTTTTCCCATTCATATGACTTTTTTTTTTTTTCAATCTGCTTTTAGTAGCTAGTATGCACATTTGCACTGACACTTTTTCTTCATTGCTGGCCCTAATTTGTCTCCCTTGCCTTTACTCAGCCACTGACTTTCACAAAACTTGTGTGAACATGAACATGTTTGAGATTTCTATCTTTTTTTTTTTTTTTTAATTGGATTGAAACTAGTCAGAGGTTTCAGCAGCCTTTAGGAGGGCAAAGGACAGACAGATGGCAGGACCTCATAAGTTTCACTGCCCTAGAAAGACAGGCTAAAGGAGAGATTTTTTTCCTAGCAGTCCTTAAGGGACTTCATGATGAAAGGACAGGCCTGGAAGGCTACATAGTAAGCAACGCATCAGAAAAAGAAATGGCATTTTCAGAAAATACAAGGTGAAAGAATTCCCTCTTTTAATTAACTTCCATCTGATTGGTGATGTGTCATATTTATGCAGGGAAATAGGACTCTGAAAAAGGCACTAGCCACACATATGAGCAATTTTTATAAATGGTTTCTTCCCTGCAGCCTTTGTGAGTAGATGATTAACTCTCTACATACCATAAACAGAAGGAGATCTTGAATCTCCCAGGGAATCTCTCAAAGAAGCAATGGAGCAGGAAACAAGCAGATCCTGTCTGTGCAAATGGTCCCCAAGCCTTAAGTTTAGTGTATTCACCCCTGACTGAATGTGAACATAGCATATGAACACAGAAAATAGAAAAAATGGTTAAAACTTGGATCTATCAGGTGTTTTTGGAAGATTTTTGATCAAACATTCTGTTTCCAGGTAATTATGTTGCCTATTGCACATTCCTCTCCAGTTGTGAAGGGAACAGCCTGACTCTTTGGGTTCATTTCCTCCCTGGTAAAGGTCTCGTTGGAGGGTCTTGCTCTAAAGGATGCATTCATATCCCACCACAAGCTTAACAGTGTTAGTGCCTCTGGTCTGGAGCTCTGCAAACAGACCAGCCCTGACATCTATTTTTGCTGAGCAGGAAATTCAATCTCAAAACCAGCAGTTTTTCATATATAGCTTGATGTCTGTGCAGAAGTGAGGAATTTTGCTTGCCAACGCATGTATGAATCCATGCTTATAGCCATATCAATATAGTCAGAGTAAGGGTACACTATTAAATTCTGGGACCCCTCTAAACTTTCATGCCAACAAAAAACTGCGAAGAAAAATTGCACAACTACCTACAAATGAAGAACATAGGTGTGAATGAAAATACAGTGTTCTCCCATAGCAATGCAATTTGACCCCAGCTTTCTTCTCTGGGATTCCAAACCCCTTCCAGTGGCCCCAGGGCTGCAGCTTTGGCTGCCTTTGGCTGCCTTTGAACCAATGATGTTTTGTGAGTGACTTGATGCTATAGGCACACTCTGATCACGTCCATAGGTAGGGCAATGCTCCTGGGACTGGCGGGTTTTGCCTACTAAATTGTTTCTAAACCAGATGTAATAAGAGCTTCCTAGCTCCTGAATCTGGATACAACTTCAACAATGGGAGGAGACCAAAATAAAAACCAGCGTCCTTTCTTCTTTTGCATCCCAAGGGAGGAAGATGGGCTGAATAAGTCCAACAGAGTCTGTGATGTCTTCTGACTGGATCCCACTGGATTCCAGGGACCGACAGGGTACTTCAGCTGCAGACAAAGGGTTGTCAGCTGTGTCGGCAGTGAATGTTAGTGATTTCACCCAATGGTGGGTCTGGAGTTTAGCCAGGCAGCTGCAATCACACCTCTGTTGGAAGTTTGCTCCCTGCTGCAACTTGCATTGTGTGTGACTGGTCCCCAGGATTCCTGTCTCCTCCTGAAGCACTCAGATCGACTTCCCTAATTTTTTTGAAATATCTTGCTGAAAACACATAAAGAAAATGCAGTGGAGCTACCTATGCTAGTATGGCTGTCATGAAGCATGAGGTTAGCCAGACCCCAAAGGGACAGATTTAGTTCTGCATGCCATGTCAGGATATGCGTCAGACCTGTTAGAGAAAGCAAGTGACTGAAGCAGAGACAGGGTGACCTGCTCTTCATACCAGGCCTCATATTGGTCCCTGATACAGGCAGTTTGCACAACTTCTTATTTTTAGCACAAGTTTTTCCAATGGATTGAACAAGACAGGAATTAGGCCAATGCTGAGGACTTGTGATAATCCTACCTACAGCATTGTCAGGAACTGACCACCCAGTATAAATTAGAGAAAGAACAGATGACTTGAAATCCTATAGCCTAAATCCTATTAAGATATAACAGTTCACTTTTCCTGTGTAGCTTGAGAAGATAAGAAAGGAAGAGTGTAGATAACAAAATATGTCTTTAAGTGTTTTGTACTTCCCTTTGTTGATGCCATTTTAAGAGCTGTAGAGAGAAAGACCCAGGATAAGCCTAAGGGGACAATCTTGACAGAACTCCAGCTAGTAATTCTTTAAGGCTTTATACTTCAGTCCTGCTCTCCAGTGTTTATCATATCTGCAAGGAGGCTGGGGAATTGTTCCTCTTTCTTCAAGTTTTCCTTTCCCCATTTATATGTATTGATTTTCTCTTCTGCTCTTCTGTGTGGTTGAAATTACCATTGCACTCTTATCCCAAAATCCAAGCACCTTTGACTTCCACACTTGCCAGGCGAGGGCTTACAGACCCACACTGTTGAATCTGGCCAGAGGTTACAGAAACCTGGAACAGCAGTCGCTGATCTATAAGTAACTAGGGAGGTTGAGGGGGAGGGAAGAAAATACTGCAAACACTGTCTTTTGGGGTCGTAGTTAGGGCTCAGCTGCAGGAGCCAGGGAGTCTGACCTGCAGGGAGCTGACGGCTCCTTTTGGGGGGGCTCACCGTCACACCAGGTGCTCCTCAACAAACACTCAATAACGCTGTGGCGGCTGCTGAGCTGCAACCAGTGCTTGTGACACCACTCATTATTATGTCTCTCTTCCCATCTGCTGATTTTATGAATAGCTTGGTTTTTGTTTCCCACTTAGGTTAGGAGTTTGGGGACTCTAATTCTTCTTTGGAGCCATTCTCTCTAGCACCAGCAGACAGAATGAATATTGACAGTGCTTTTGTGGAGGGGCGCTCTCTGACTTCCACAGGATCTTTGCCAGAGGACAAACATTACCATTTGACTGTTCATCTTCAGATCTGACCAGAGATCTGAAAGTTAGGAAGAGTCTTGTGCAAAGCCTGACACTAATGCAAGACTCCAGCGTGGCCGGTCTGGAACAGACTGCCCTGCCAGGATGGCTCCTTTTCCCTGGCATCTGGAGAGCTGCAGGCAGTAGCATTGTTGTGTAGTAGTGCAGTGTTATATACAGCAGGCATAATACAAAATGAACATGTGTTTCTCTTAGAGCAAATGAATGAATTGTAATCCCAGATCCAGAAATTCTGGAGCTGGGGAGCAGGCTGTGAAACTGTTAATAAAGAAATAAGTTTGCTGCAAATGGCATCGTAGCCTTTCTTTAAAATATTTGACAGATTTGGGGCTTCATCTGATTTCAGATACAGGATATATATCACAGTTTATCCTGTAAAAGCAGCTGCTAAGCTTGGCCACATGTATACACAGATGCTGATTTTGCAACACATGCAGTGACAGGCACCTGAGAAACTGAGATCAGTGAAAAACTGATAATTTGTTCTTGACACCACAGAGTGTGAAGGGAATTTACAGTGAATAGAGATATTTAAAGCAAAAATGTAAGTGAACACAGGGCTCTGAGTAATAGCCACAACATCTCCAGTCCTTTATTCCTCCCAAAGTAAGTAGGTAAGGGAGCAACAATGCAATGTTTGCTGGAGAGCTCATTAGCACTAATGGTATTACGATATCATGCAGAGCTGAAGGGTGAACTTCAAAACAGTCACCAGTGAAGGTGACTGTGAAGCAGTTTTATTGCCTGGAAGTAGAATGAAACCTGAAAATTCAAAACTGTTCTCAGACCGGAAATCCCGAGGTATTTCGTTCTGGAAAGACAGGAAACTGTAGTTTGCAAATTAAAACGTGTTCCCTGGAATCTCAACTACTTCATCTGCATGAGTGAATACAGCCAGGCACCCAGAAACTCCTGACTGCAGTCTGCATGACACCTGCCATTTCAGTGTCCCACCAGCAGCACCGTGGGTGGACTAAAGGCATCTATCCTCAGCTACCCCATCCTTCTCCTGTCAACCCAGCAGGAGACAACTGGGATTTGACACAGTGCTGACAGGCCTCTGGGCCTCCCAAGTCCAGGATTAGGATAGTGGATGGCTGCAGATGCAGAGACCCAGACACGATGGCATCCCTGGTGAAGGCATCCAGGCTCTTGGTGTCACAGGCTACCAAGGCTCTGACCTCGGGCTGCTGCTGTAGCTAGACATCTGGAAAAAAACTGGCAGATGACTTCTCTCTGGCCTGCCTGCCCTTTAAAGCCTGCTGGAGGTTGATTAACGTAATGCAGGTTGATTTTGGTGAACTAGCTAATTCTGATGAATAACAGGATTGAGAATTTTGCTTGCCAGTTCTACTTTCCAGCTCAGTTTAAAGGCCCTAGGAGTGGTGCTCTGGTAACTCTGAGGAGTTTGCAAACAAAGAATATGAATGTATTTTTTTGTTCAGATTTTATTTAGGATAGGCACGTTCAGGGTAAAAATAGAAGCTTTCAGGATATTTAGGATAAAAAATTAAAAAACTATTTAGAATAGATTCATGGATCTATGCATCTAGAGATTTGCTGTGCTTCCATTACTACAGGTAATAACTTCGTCCTCTGCAAATCAACACACCCACACTGAAAACAACACGAGGCTTGACTGAAGCAATACTACAGCTCCTAAAAGATAATTTAAGTACCAGAATGACACTGGAATGATGGCTAGCTAGATATTGAAATATCTTTAAAAATCCAGGCTTGAGAACCTATGGAATTTTTAGTAGCAATTTTTTGCTAAGAAAGGCAGCAGCAGGGACTAAAGGTGTGACTGTGTTTTTTGTGGGGCGGCTAGCTTGATTGAATTAAGGGCATTGAACTGCAGAGAAGAATGAAAATTACTTCGGAGTAAAGGTGATCTAAATGGAAAGCTTTAATTTTAAACCTTTTGAACTACAAGAGTGGATTAAGGTCATGTTTGAAAGATTAGATTCTGCTGCCTCAGTTTTGGCTTAGTTTCAAATGACAAACCCAAGTGCAGATAACGTTCAGCTCTGCGGTCCTCTAAGAAAGTCAAGTCTGAGTTCAGACTCATGGTGACCGACCATAACACACACTGCAGAGGGATGGGCTGGCTAACAGGTAGTCCCTGCTGCTGGCCAGTCTCTAATGTGGGGATGAACTCAGGTTTTTTAATCAGGACATTGTTTATAAAATGTTAAATGCCTCTTCAGGCACAACAAATGCCATCAGCTACAGCATAAGCTGAAACAAGCTAAACCTGCACATGCCTAATTTACTGAAGAGAGAAGAGAGAACAGTCCATGTTGTCACCCCCAGCCTTTCTGAAGGAGATGACAGAAAGAAATTCACCTTTACATATTGCCTACGGCTCCAGGAAGCCAAACATAAGACCTTATGTTTCTATCATCTTCCATAAATTCAGAAGATTTTTGAGATGCCTGTATTTGTATGCATTCATTGGTGTTTCCTGATGTTGGGACTTTTATATCAATTTTTATGCTACAGCTAGTGCCATGAACTCATCTTTCTATTTTTGATAATTGAAGATGTTGATTTTTATATTGTTAAGGAATGAGCTGGCCCTTTTTAGGTCTTGCTTTTAATACTTCTGATTGCGCTCTAGTGACAAGCTATCTTGAATAAAATTTCTCGGGGTTACATAGTCCCTCATTGTGAAGGAAGTGCTTTTAGATATGAGTTGCTGTTTTGCTTTAAACCCACTTTAATTTCTTTCTTTCTTTTTTTTTTTTTTTTTACACCTTGGTTAACTGGGTTAATTGACTTGGCTGTAACATATGATAACGCTTACAGATAAACAGTTTTCTCTCAACTATGAAGAAAAGCCTGGGTGTCTTTCAACCCTCTTGAATATGTGGATTAATGCATTTGATAATAGGACTGGATTTTAGGTGCTGAGACTTTGTATGCGTACTGTATTGAAAGGGAAGACATATTAAAAATATTGTTGTTGGGAGCACAGAAGGGGACCTTTCTTGCAGACTCCTGGAAAGCCTATGGAAGACAGCACCTATCTGAAAAAGACAGAAGAATCCCTTTCAAGGCTTTTTAAAGTTTTAAGGCAATTAAAGAAAATATAGCAATCCTTACGCATACACTAACGAGCTCAGAATGCTAGTAGAGAGTATGTTCAAGGGTTAAATGTGTCTTTCCCCTTACCTTTGTTTAGTGGCAGAGGGAAAGGAAGGAGCTGTGAAAAGGGACAAAGCTTTTCTCTGCTAAAGCACTGCTCCATGGGAGAGTTCTGCTGGCATCGCCTGCTGGACTGAAATGAAAGAGGCCCAAGGCTTGGGAGGAGGAGACAAGGAGGCAGTTTCCTTCTCAAGACATATCAATCTGTGGGGAAGTATGTATTGGAGTTGAATCTCCCTTTTCAGTCAGAAAAAGGTGACTTGGAAGTTGCATTGCCAAGATGATAAGAGAGCAGTGTGTGAGAATTGCCTGGTTTTTATTTGTAGACCCTTCAGCTGAAATCCTCTGTGCCTGTATTGGCCTGAATAAAAGAGGGTCTTGAAGTTAAGACAACCGTTTATTTTCGAGACACAGGAGAGAAATAGAGTGAGATTATGTGGGAAAGAAAAGGAAATTCCCATGCACCCTGCGCTCGTGCTTCTTTGATCCCTAGCACAGCTCTGCAGCCCATCCCAGCTCAGTGACACTTGTGCTTTGCTGATCCACAAAATAAATCTGTGACCTTCCCACAGTCTCCTCCTTCACACTTTGTTTGCTGGAGATGCTGATGCAACGCAGCAGGCATCGGCATGGGTACTTCTGTGCCCAGCTCCCAATTTACGATGTGGTAATAAGGATCTACAGGTCCCCTAACATCCTCTATGAAGGAAAGATTTAGCCGAAAGCCAAGCAAATTGTGGCGCTCTCTAGTCACACATGAGGATACACCTGCGCAGCCAAGTGCAGGCAGACCCCTCAGCAGCAGGTTGAGCTAGCTAGGTCAGTTCTGTGTCCGAACAATGGGCTCACTTACTTGGTTTCCCCGTGAGAAATGCCTTTTACCTGGCCTTATCACAGAAGGGCAGAGCAAGCTTTCTTGTATCAGCCTTGAACCGCTCACAATTTGGGTTCCTTCTACCACAGGTCCTGGAGCTCCTGTTCTAGGAGTTGTTGTTTCTGTAGGGACAGACATTTTGCCCAGGAAATTCTGTACAACCCTGTAGTTCATGAATATACAGTGGGTTTTCTTAAATTATAATTTCTAAAAAGAAATGCCACATGCTGTATTCAAAACTATCAACAATATTTCAGTGGGCTGTATGCAAATGATTAGTCTCATCGGCTCCTTTTTTTTGTGTGATATGTAATGTGCAACTCCTATTCACTTTAGAAACTAGGGTGATATTCCTAATGTGCTGTCTCTCAGGACAAATGAGAGAATGTAACATCAGGACAAATGAGAGAATGTAACATCATTCAGTCAGCTCAATAAAAATCAACCAATGAAATACTATTGAAATAAATATTGAACCTAGTTCCTAAATAGTCCGTGGGGTTATGTCTTAAAAGAAATCAATAATAAAGCACAGATGTTGGACTTTAGCCAAGTGAATCGATTTTTACCTTAAAAATAACAAGTAGCTTGACCTGTGTCTTCTTAATACAGTTGGAAAACCAAGCAATATCCAATGATCGATATCATACAATTAAATGATTTTTTTTTTTGCATCTAAATGTATTGAGTAAACAGTATATCTGGTGTCAATACATATATTTATTGGTGGTGTTAGGAAGTGTCTCCAGGTAAGAGCCTCTACAGATATAATAGAGAAACCCTGTGCACAAATTTAAGACTGGTTGAAACCTTGACTGTATGTAACTATTCACGTTCACCTGGTAAGCTAAATTCTAGAAATTACTATTAGCTGTAGGACATAGCTAAATCTTGATATATGAAAGCCAGATATAATTATCAGAGTGTCAACACCATTTTTCTAGTATAGAGGATGCAGTATGTAATACAGTTTTCTATCATCCTTAGTGACCTTCATGCTCAAGTAGTTTTGGAAACAATGCAAGGTGAATATGCTCCTTTTCCCCTCCAAAATACATAGTATTGAAAAGAATTAGTAAAAAAGCAGGAGTACACTAACAGGCTGAGTTTTAAGGCAGAGTACAACTTAAATGCATGGAGCATCTCTGCTAAGAGAGCACCAGCAGCAGCTTGAACCCAGAAGCTTTGCTCAGTCTGGGCTGAAAGGGCTGAAGCCTGTCTGGCAGCACCTGCTATTTCCAACCTTGATAAATTTTTTCCACTCTCTGCAGTCTGAGAGAAAAGCAATTTCATCAGTAACAGCTCTAAAACCTGGTGTTTCTGATGCTGGTAGTCTACTTTTTTCTACTTTGACTGCAATTAGAGAGAAGACAAAGCAGACTTAGTCTTCACAGGACTGCTGGAGGATCAGAGAGCCCTGTGGTAACACCTGAAGGGTATGCTGGCAGGTGACACATGCTCGATGGCCTCCAGAACCAGCTTTGAATTTTTGCACAGCTTTTTCATATTTTTATGACTAATAAATATTTAAATTAACATCACAAAAAGAATGAGGGACCAAAGTCTCCTGCATCCGAGTTCAAGACAACCTTGTGCTTCCAGGATGCGGATGAGGACACATTCAGCTAGTCCCTGTTGGTTCCTCTCAAGTCATAGTCTGCACAAACACTTCCTTGGAAGGAGCCAGGCTTTTCCCTGTTGGAAACAGGATGCTGTGCTAGATGGACCATGTGTCTCATCCACCATGGCAGTTTTTGTGGTGTTGTCTGCTCCAGGGATGCTTCAGTAAACTGTGTCAGGAATCTGGGGCCAAATGTGACGATGAATCCCAAAAAAAGATGTTCTGTATAGATATGCTACACAATTTGCCTGTGGCCAGCAACACTGACCATGTTTCCTAACATGAGAAAGATGAATACATAAATGCTCTGCTGGCAGTGTAGCAGGGAAAGAGTTTGATAGGGCTTGTAGAAGAAACATCCTGAATAGAAGTAGCATGTGTGACATCTACAGAGAAGAAAAAAAGGAGAATGAGTCTGAGTAAAATTGAATTAGTAATGGCAGAAGTTAAAATATCTATTTTTAAAAAGATGTTAAAATGTCTGAGTGCTTCATGCATTTCAGATCTCTTTGATCTGTTTCCTTAGTTGGATTTGAATATATTTTAGAGAAGTTATGTTTCCTCTGTTAGTAGATTCCTCTGACAAAGTCCTATGTTCAAATCAAATTTTAAATGATTTTTTACCTGGTAGCTGGCTCCGGCTCCAAATATAGAGTTTGCTTTCACATGTGTTAATCTTACGTTAGCATTCATAGCAACTAGTAGTATTTAGCCCTTGCAAACAGCCTAGCCTCATGCTATTTCTGCAAACTGGTCTCTCCCAAACTTTATAAAATGGAATCTTTCTTCAGGAAAATAAACCCAAATCATACTTTTCACCTCTAAATCTCCCAAGCTGTATTTAAAGCCTGCCCTCTCACTTTTAGATACACCATGCTGCAAGCAGTGGGAATCTCTGCTGCTACCCATCCAGCACTGTTCTGCAACTGGGATAAATATCCAGGTTCCCTATACAGTAGCCTATATGTTGTTAACTCGCACCATTTTTTTGCAAGTGTCACACTACTTGAGGTTACAGGAAAAGCCCCAGCTCCTGGATCCACATGGTTGGGCTTTAGCTACCATTTAGACCATACAGAAAGTATTCTCTCTGTCCTAGTCAGACAGCAAAGTTTCAAATTATGAATAAATGTGTTTAGAAATCAGAATGTTTCCATAAAAATAGTAGGTAGGAAGAGTAGACCTTGTGGCATTTGAACAATCTCATACTTATACATAACAGATACTGGATAGTTTTTCTATTCTAGACTGACAGCACTTTGTGTCATAGACAGTTTGCTTCCTTTGCCCTTTTTTTCTGCACAATATGACATCCCAGAATGTGTTATGTACATGATTTTGGTGTCACTGTGTACACTGCCCTGGGTTTTGTACCTTGATTAATGGTATGTGGAATGGTGACTGGATTGCCCCAAACATCTTCCTACGCGTGAGTATCGTGTGGAAAAAAACGTTTGTGAGACTTAATCTGTCAATAATGGGGCTCAACGGAAGCTAGTTCTGGAAAACCGGATGTGTGCATAGCTGTCTTCAGTGGTGTTGCTCCCATGCAGTAGGCAGCAGCTTCTTCGCAGAACAAGATGCTTGGCAGAATTAATGTTCAAAATTTTACTGAGAAGCAGAGTACCACAGCAAATGCACACCTCAATTACGTTTATTGTTAGTGAATCCAGTGACAGAACTAGACAGTAGTGATGAATGTACATAATTTTGAATATTATTAAAGCAGAAAACCCCTTTTTTTCATTATTTACTTTGCCATTTCCATGATCTTTTGGTATCCCATCTCAGTCATCTGAGATTCTCTCCTTACGCGTGATGAGGTGGCACCATGCCCAGAAAGGCAATAGCTCTTGTTTAGTATTTTCCTTGCATGTTTTGGAATGAGGCCACTAATGAAGCTTGCTAATTTGCATTTTTATATTTTTCCTTCCCCCATCCCTTTTTCTCCCCTCCTCTCCCCTTCTACTTTTCTTCCTCAGTCCGAGAATTTCAAGATAGCTTTCAGGGGGGATTGTTTTCCATGCTTTCATCTCTACCTCCCTCAGCTGCGCTATTGTAAATGGCTTTGTTTTTCTTTAATGGATTTTCTTGTAGTGGTGAATAATTGTTTGGTTCACTGCTTCATTTTTCATGCTTCATTTGCCTCATGTTCAAACTTTTGCTCTCCCTTGAGCAATTCACTTTTGTTGCTTCTGCTTTGCTCTGCAGCCTGTGGCTAAGACGAGTGCTCAGCCTGGAGTTCAGGCTGGGGCTCCTCAAGGCAGCAGCTGTGCCTTGCTTTACTTCTGGTTTGCTGGTTTCTGTAGCATGAAAGCATCGTTTTCCCAGTGGTGTTTTGTACATCTAGCTGGTGAGGAGGAACATGGAGCAGGTGGATTAGCCTGCAGCAGCTCAGGGGATTGGCGGCTGGTGGCAGTAGAACAGGCAGAAATTTCATATCTTTGTGATAAAAGCCAGAGCATGAAATCAGAATGCAGGTAAGACCTATCTGTTGATCAGATGTCTCTTCAGCTTGTCTTTAGAACCTACTTCTTTCAAGTGTTACTCAATATTTGCAAGTCCTTTCTAACATAAATGACCGTAAGTAATATGTCACCATAGGTATGACCATATGTGTGACTATTTCTACTTTAAAATACGCTAGAACAAGAAAAAATCTAAAAGCGTGCAGTAATGGGGATCCTGACTTTCTGCATGAATTGAAAGGCTGCATTTAGATGGAGTGGTGGGAACGCATGGTGATTCTGGCCTGTTGGGTAGAGTTTCATGGTCCTGGGTAGAGTTTGTACCTCCAGTCCCGGACCATGTGCTGTGCACTGCTTCACATGAAAACCAGGGCACAGGAGAGGGGAGGTGTATCCTACGCATTTTGGTCTGATTCAGAGGTAAGGCTAGGCCTCGATGTCCTTCAGGGCCTTGGAATGTGGAAAGATTTCTCTGCCCCAAAATCAAACATAGCCAAAGACTCCGTATTGAAATGGAGCCAAAATCAAATGGAGCCAAAGACTGCATATTGAAATGGATTTGATGGTATAGAAAGTGAGTGCTTGCTTACTCACCATTAAATCTGGACATGCACTAAGCTCCAGACTGTTTTAAGTTTCTCCCATTAACAAAAAGCAGAGGAGCATAAGTGCGTGTTTACACCAAAGGCATTCCCAAACACAAATGCCCTGAAAACACTCTTAGCTCAACTCTTGGCAGTGGTATAGGACTGGAAGCCCTGTTGTGTATTAGGGGTTTCTCATTATTTTGAACATATGCATCCCTTCATTTTGGAGAATAACGTAAGAATCACTCTGTTCCGTGCTAAGTGACGTCAGGGAAGAAATCGGAGCAAAGCTAGCATGTCAGGAGCAGTACTTGTGTGGCTTGTTTGGTGTTCTGTGTAAGCCATGTCTGTGAATATATTTGCATTTGGTGATTGGTCATCCTATACAGAGAACTAAATTATTCCACCATCTGAATTAGAAATAAACTCATTCATGTTCACCTTACCAGCAGGAGAATGGTGAGCAGTTGGAACCAGACCAGTCCATTCTTGACGGTTACGCATTTTAGGTGAGAAGTGTTTCATTTCACTAAGGGAAAGCAGAATTGACCAAACATAGTATGTAATACCTTCTCTGAAATACAGTATTTTTTCCAGAAGGCCACTGGCTGCTTCAAGAATTTGGTCAGGTACTACAAAAATGGTTACAGAATAAAGACATTTCACAATCTATTTTTGCTCTTTTCTCCACAGTGTTTCCTGTAACAGGTGCCAGCTCCAGGGAGGGTACATGGATGTCAAAATTTCAGGCACGTTGTGTATGTTTCTTTTCCAGATACTGTAGCCTAAATCATGAAGTCTAATCACTTTGACATAAAACAAAATAACAACAATAAGATTCCAGATAGATTTAGGCAAAAAGAACTGGTTACCTGATTATAATAAAGCACACTATATGCCTACTGTTTACCTCTGTATTGTTAGCATAAGTGTGACCCCATCAGTTATTGTATTCTTGTACCTGTTCATTGTGCAGCACAGAGATCTGTATTTTCATTTTGTGAGAAATACCTTTATTTTAACATTTGAATTCAACGGTAGTATATACAAAACTGAAAAATCCAATAGAATGGCATTTGGAAAAAAAAAACCAGCTTTCTAATAAACTGAACAGTTGTTGTGATTTAGACTTTCTTGTGGTAATTTCTACATTTCAAAGCGATGCTTTGCTCGGTTTTATTTCAGATAAAATATCAAACCAAATCCCTATGGTAATGTTGCCCCCAGCAAAACACTGTGTTTTATATCTTCCTGAAACAAATGAAGACAGCCTAGAGCTGGCCACAGCTTGGGTCCCACTGAGCTGGTAGAGCCAGCAGAGAAGGGCAGATGGTGGTGGGATTGCTGGGTATGTTGCAGGACTGTAAACTGCAGGTGGCTTCAGGCTGCTAGAAGGTAGATGGAAAGAAGAAAGACTAAATAACTCTTCAGCCCCCCCTTGTGAAATACATAGTTGAGTAGAGAGTGGTATGTTCACTGTATTTCCTGCTCCTGTTGCCAGACAAGGTCCATATTAAACTGAACAGGTCCAAGAGCCTTTTTCTGACCCTGAGAGCAAATGCGCAGGTCACATCTACGTAGCTTGCCCTCCTTCTTCCACCCCAAAACTAAAACAAGGAAACAGCAGGGAATCTTAATCTGTGTATAAATACGGAGTATTACATGGTCTGTGTCATGTTGCAAAGCATTTCAGCATTGTATGGAGACTGCAATTCTCATGGGCCAGACCCACACGTTGCAGGGACCATGCTAGTAAACAACAGAGGTTATCATGGACATGGCTTGTGCCTGTGCCCAACTCTCTTTCATTTCCCAGCATAGACAAACCTGTATGTCCCTGGCCAATTCAAGAGGATGCTTCCAGTCAGGTTGAAGGAAACCCTGCAGGAGCCAGCTCTGCCGGGGCATTATGGCTGGTTGGGGCTTGGCAAGAGGTACAACGTTCAGGACAGTCCTCAGAGCTAGCAGTGGGACAGTAGCTCTTCAGGAGGCTTTGTGCAGAGCTGAAGGAAAACTTAAGTGGAGGAAGGCTGATTTTGTTTTGAGGTCTCTGCACATTTAGGCCAGTAAGTTGAGTATATGATATAAAAACTATGAAGAGTGAAGAAATGAGCCAGATAAACACAATGACTACATGCTCTGAAAAGCTCAGGATGCTTTGTTATTCATATGAATCTGGCTATTTCTAACGAAGGACATTTTGGGAAAAGGCCTGTAGATTAGCAGTGTATTTCATGTTATGGGAAGTTAGAAGTTTACAGAGGAGCCAGCCGTAACATTATTACCTTTCTGGTAATAGTGGTTTCTTCTGGTTTATTAGCAAAATTTTTTGTACTTTTTCATTAAGAACGCAGTCAAAACATTAACACTATATTACCTTTTATCAAAGAGCAATAAGACTGCTGACAGTAAAGCTTATTTTCTTCCATACAAATTAAGAGGGTAGGAGGCTGAGGGAAAAGTTAAGGAATAAGGCAAGAATAAATAAAGATATTTTCAAAAAATCAGGTAAATGCATTATATACTTACTTTCTGGAGAACTCCTAGAGAATATTGGCAATATCGTGTTAGGCTGGAGAAAGGAAATGATTTGGTGCTCTCCACAGCTGCACATTAACAGAGCGATCCCGTGTTTCCAAGGGAAGCACAGACAGGTTGTTTCAGATCTTATCTCTTTCAGCAAACTGACTAATTTAATTTCAGGCTAGATGTGCATCAGTGTAGGTAAACCAGAGCTAAGGTTTGTATAAGCAATCTTTGTTCAGTTTATCATGAGGTTTTATAGATGTAGCCTAAGTTGATACACAAGACATTCAAAATAAAATGGGGGGAAAAAAAAGCTAAGGTAAGATTGAAACGATTTTATTTGACTTAAATGTTGCTTTAAATTAGGACCCACAGACACAATAGACTTAGAATGATGCAGCAATTTACAGCTATTGCCACAGCAGCTCACCCCAACAGCCAGTGCAGCTCTGCCAATGCATGTAACGTTTCGGCTGTAACTCAGTTATGTATGTGCCCGAACTCCGAAACCAGGTTGGCAGAAACAAGCACCCATGTATAAGACTGCCTGTTTTCAGGGCTGCAGTTCTTTGCCATGAGCTTTATTTCCCCCAGGGGCATAACACATAGAAGTTAAGGCCATTGAAAGGTTTCCTTTCCAACTTTCTTTTCCTGCTTTTTTGTTTGTTTTGTTTTTCTTTTCCATGTCTTGCTGGTGAAAGTGGAGAGTGAAGGGGAAAGGAAGGACAGAAGCAGGAAGAGGGAAGGAAGCCACTCTTGTGTTTCTGAGAGTGAAGCAGCTGCAAGTCTTCTTGACCTTCATGTGGACCATACAAAAGAAAGACAAAATTGCCCCCCCTCCATGCCCTTTCAATATTGTCAAGGTGGCAGTCCAATTAGTGCTATGTGCTAGGCATACAGAATGGCAGGGTTTTATTTAGTCACAAACATCTTCATTTCTGCTGAATGAACAGCAACTAATTCAGACTTCCTCAGACTGCACAACCACCTCCTATTAACAGTAATTAGTGTGAAGTATGTGCATTGAGGGAAAACAGCTGTAAATGAGGAAGAGATGGCAAGCCTGGTCTCAATCCCTCCCAAATAGTTATCCTCACCTTACAGCTTAAACTATCTATGATTCTATGATTCTATCTCACTGCAAAATGTCTTCAAAAGCTTTTGGAACTTGACTTTGAGAGGGAAAAACTTAAAAGAAGTGATACATCTGCTGTTGCAGGACATTTGAACTGACTGATTATACCAGATCCAACAGAATCTTCAGAATATGTTACCATAAATAAAAAACATAACATAAAATAGATTTTTTGCATAACATAAAATAGATTTTAGTAAGCCACAAAGTTGAATCACAAGGTTGATCTAGGTACTGAGACTACATGACTTCAAAAGTAGTCAGAAACAGGATGGGGACTTAATTGTTTGGGGACCTTCTAGAATTCACACTATGAAGCTGTATTTCAGCTTCTTTATCATCTCTGTAAATGCAGGGTGCACGTTTAGGGGTCTTATTTCTCTGAAGAGTGGCAGGGATTCCTCAGAAATATTTGAAAGTGGGGTATGTTTGAAATTTTTACATAGGAAATTTGATTATGAATTGATAATAGCTCAGTGGTGTTTGATTGTCAATGAAAAATGGTATCCTTCTTGTTTCTCACTTGGAATCAGCCCAAGCCCACAAAATCCAACAAGAAGGAAATATGAGATAAATCCCAAAATATGTTTCATTTCTGGCCATTGTAGTTGCAGTTTTAAGAAAGCTCTCAATTAGTAACTATTTTTAAAGGCAACTGCAGTAAAACTACTAACATTTCTATTGTTGTCATTAGAACTAGTCAATGTCAGCCAAGTAATAAAAAGTTTGAGTAGCCTTTACTAACTTCATGAGCATTACGTCCCATGGTATGAAAGAAAATATAGAATTTTCCTTTTTCTCTTTTCAGGGCACTAATAAAAGGGCTTATTCCATTAGTCCAAACCCAAGAAAAAATTTCTACTGTTCTGAGTAAAAATTTCTATTCAAGGCCAACACGTGGTGTGGAAGATAGCTAGGAACAGGGAAAATGATGGAGGCTTCATGGGAGGATCCTCAAGATGTTTTCTTGTCCTCTCCACACTCTCATCCTCTTCTCAACCTGCAGCTCTTCTCAACTTACAATACAATGGTTAGAAAAGAGAGGACACCTACATGATGGAGAATACTTAGCACTTTGATAGCAAAGTTCTCTCTTTTACAAGATTTTTTACTACAAATTTGCTATTGCTCTTATTTATGACAATGTCTTGTCTGAAAGTAAAGGAAAAGTATTTCTTAAGTAAAAGTATTCCTTAAGTAAAAGTATTCAAAAGATTTTAAAGAAATTTTAAAGAAGATACCAGTAAATATTTTCATTGATATTTTCCCAGATTACTGCTTCTGTTACTGAAATGATTATGTGAAAAATAGTAGAATAAGCAAAAAATCCTACCTTCCTACAACAGGATTAGCTTATTCACAAGGTCTCTCTAAAAAGTTGAAGAAACTGAATTGAAAAGTCAGCTTAACATTGATCAGCTAAAAAAAAAGTCACAGGTGTGGTTTTATCCCAACATAAATTATGATAAGGATAAGGATAAGGATAATCCTGCCATCTAAGGTAAGGATGGAAGGATAAATCACCCTCTGGACAGGCTAACTCAGAATTCATGCTTAGCTTTTAGTTGTTACCATTGCTTCAGACAAATCTCAGCCTAAATTTTGGGAAGTTAGTATCAAAAGCTGCACAGCTATTTGATTTTATCCTTGAAGTGCATTTCACTTTAATCTTGGTTAGCCTTTCTGTGTGATCTTTGGAGGAAAGATCCTCCACATGCTCCTTCACTTGGGAGTCCACCAAAAAGGCAATCTGACTTAAATAGGTGCTGTATATTACCGATGAGATTCTTATCCTGTTGAAGTAGGTGGTCATGTCCATTGGCATCAACAGGGCCAGGACTCTGTCCTAAACCTGTACCATGCCGCACCTTTGCAGGGTTAGCTCCATGTTGAAACAAAGAGGAGACATCTGGTTCAGAGTCCATTTCTTGTGTGCCTCAAACAGAAGGGAACATAAACAGCCATGCTGGACTACTGCAATGAAACCTACTTGAACAGGTTTGAAGGGCACCTTCTTGCTTTGGGTAATCATGTAAAGTACTAGGATGTCCTGTAGTAAGCTAACAATAAAGCCTTCTATTGACATCCATTTTTACCCCAGTGATGGAGGAGGTAATTTATAGACAAAATTAATGTTCACCTTACACCTGAATAAGACCACAATATTATATGACAAAATAAGACTCAGACCTGTTTTTTTGAAAAAACACTGGGCTTGCTCTTTGCTATTGCTCTCTTCTCCCAAGTACTGTAATTGAAAAATCTTTATTTTTGCAAAAGTGCTGTTTCACACAAGCTCTTAGTGCTTGAGGATCAATGAGAGATGCTGGAAGGTGAAATTTAGACTGACAGAGGAAAAAAGGGCTTTTGCAGCACATTCCATTATTTTTAAATAAATGACCTTAATGCATGTGTTAAGCAGGAGCTGGCCTTGAAGAATGGCAATGGTAAAAGCACTGCCAGCTGGACTGGAACATCGGTCCTTTGTTCCAAATATTACGTATTTATTCTGGATCTAAATGAATATAGGATTTTTTTCCACGCTTTAATAATGAAGTGAATGCCTGCCCTCCCCCAGGGAACTGACACTGACCAAGAGGCAAGCGGTTGTCAGACACTGCCTGCAGCAAAGCTTACAGCTGCTCCAGATCAAGCCGCACTGAAGAAAAGACTATTAGGTCTCTGGGGATGCAGATAATAGACAAAAATGATAATGTATGTGCACAAAAGTAGAGGACAGTAGTGCTTTCTGGGATTAAGAAGCAGGCAAAAAAAAATGGTTTTGTTATACCCTGCAAAATGATTGCTTACTCTCGTTTTAGGATGACCCCTGACCTGAAGGAAAATAATGGATGGCCCATCTGCTTGATACACAGGAATCCTCAGGCACCATTTTGTCCTATTATGTCAAATCTGGTGCTAGAATTATGAATGTGTTACCTCTTGTCTTTCCTTTGTTACATGAAACAAAGGTACCAGATACTTAAAACTCTCTCCCCCACTTCCAAGCATCATTCCACCTGCACAGGGATGAAAGAGAAACAGGTCTTCCTCCTGCAGTCTTACTTCTCGCTCTGTTTTCATTACAGAGGAAGCCATCCATCTCAGCTCAGAGCAGACATTTCTTCAATGAACCTGAGAACAGCTAATAGGTTACGGAGACTTTCATTACTGTGCTGGTCACCTGAACCTGGGCCAACTGGGGAGACACTGAAGGGCACTATTGTTTGTCAGCTGTGTGAAGTAGACGAGGGAATCTATTCTGCCATCCACTTTATAACACCAACAACATTTCCAGCTCTCTCAGCATCTGAATGAACAATTTAGGAGAATCTGAACTATTTGCCCCCAGTAGCAGTACTGGTCAGGTTGAGGTTGAACCAAGTTGAACAAGGAGGTTGTGCTGGCGTTCCTATGTTATGACTCTGTTGTGCTAGAAGGAAAATAGGCAATTCCATGCCCATCAACCCCGAAGCTTGCAAGAGAAGTTGGATCCAAAATTACGGAACTGAGGTTTATATCTGATATTTCTTTCACAAATTGGAGCAGGACACCTACAATTCCCAGTGACTTCAGTGGTACTCAAGAAGGTTGTTTAGTTTATAGACATGAAAAGAGGAACCTAGAAATAAGAAAGCACTACTCCTTGGATCGTATCATTCACCACATGCAGGAAGTGGTCCTTGTATCTGCATGGTTTTCAGTGCATTTTGTTATTTCTTTCATCTATTATGTGAAAGATCGTTCTGCTGGACCTGATCCAGGGCACAAGGAGGTGGCATTGCTCACAGAGAATAGCACAGTGATCTGCAGTTGCAGGCATAAAGTCACCGTGCACATTGCCTAAAGTGTCCCTGTGTTTGTACTTTCTACACGATCTGTTCTGTTGGTACTGTTGGGAGGGTGAGAACACTTATTTTAGTGATCTCTTGCATGCAACCTTTAAGCTGTCCTTTACCCTACAGCAAGCCTGGGCAGATAGAAGCAAGTTGGCTCCCAGCTGTAATCCCAAGCCTTGTGGGTCTCCTCCTGGTTGCCCACATGCACCCTCCAGCATCATCCAGCATCTGAGTAAGCAGCGATCAAAGATTTCTCCCTAAGGAGAAAAAGAACTAGCATGGATGCAAAAGGCACGGCAGCAAGGAATAATCAAATCTGCTGAGTAACACAGGGAATTATTATTTCAATTCCCCTTTTTGTAATTGGGAGCAGACACGTTGCAGAACACTTTTGTGTGGTGCACACTGCTAAAATCATCAGCACTGACATAATATCCCTCATTATTAACACTGATTGTTGATGGGAAAGGGAAGAGAGCATAGGAATGCAGCTCCTGGGCTGAGTTAAGCCAGCATCCATGGTGCCACTTTGTGCACCGTGAAAGCAGCACCTCATGACTGGCCCAGTGATCCTTCAGAACTGTTTGTAGATCACCTGGGGGAGAGATCAAGAGAGAGAGACAGAAAACCCCCCAAACAACTGGAGAACTTCAGGGAATGGTCCACCACAATTCTCACTATAAACCTGGTTAAGTGTGTCAAGCTGTATGTGGGATACCAGGTGACAACTCTAGAATATCGCTCAGATAAATGTCCCTAGCTATGATGTCACAATATAATTACATTTATTTGATGTGGGGTGAGAGGTAGAGAAATCTGACTCATTTGTAAGAGCCTCAGAACAAAGATCAGTAATAACACCTTGCATTTACATAACATTTTTTCATGTCTGGAACACAGAATGCACTTAATTTATCAGCATCTTCATTAGGCAGGTGTGTGGAAGTTTATATACATAGAAGTTAAATAATTTGTCTGAATTCACGCAGGAGTTCTGACTCATAGCTGAGAATATAATTTAGAATAACCAAGACCTCATCTTCTTTTTAACCACTAACCTACAATCTGTTTTAAAATACTTTTTGCTTTTGGATTAAAAGATACAAACTCAATTTAACCTATGATACATAGCTAACTTGATTTCAATGCAAAATCCTCAGTACCATTCAGTTGTTTAACTGCCTGAGCTAAATAAAAAGCTAAAAATATTGCTGTCTTTCTAGTGATTTATAGGAATATGAATCACAAGCACTAAGAAGGCGTGACATGCACGCTGACATTTTAATACAACATTTCCCGTAAATACCAAATCCCATCCAGATTTGTAAAACCAGAGACAAAAGCCATGATGCCATTACAAAGCAGCAGTTCTTCTGTTGTAACATCTGCCCGTCCACCGTGGCGCTTCAGCTCCCTTCTCTACTGGGCCACAAAAGGAGAGCTTTTCCCCGAGACCCAGCTGGCTGTGGCCTGATACCTCAAAGCACGAGGATTCATAGTTCTTATCATGTTGCTGAGCTGCAAATGCTACTCTTTTCTGGAATTTACTAGGCTACTCCCTTCAGCAGTATCCTGTGTCAATGAATCATACAGGTTAATTGTAAATGGCAGAAAATGCAGTACTTGTACTATTTGATGTCTGTTGCCTTTCAGTATAGATATTTCTTGTCTTTGTGTAATCTAAAGGACAAGCCAGGATCAAAAATCTGTTTTTCGTGATATCTGTTGTTATTTTATGTACTCATCACACTGCCTTTTTTCAGTTGTAGCTTTTCTTTTTAAAATGTGCCTAGTTCTCCTCATAGCTTTAACCTTTGCTTTATCCCACCATAGACCTTTTCAGCCTTTGCTACCTCCTTTATTAGACAAATGATCAACTGTAGGATCATGATGTTTACCAGAAAGCTCTATTGATGCAATACTGTTCTAAAAACTGCCATTTATTTCAACAGGCCTTTGATGCAGGTAACTGTATTCATTGAAACTGAATATCTCTTCTTTCATCTTATCTGGTTATTTACTCTATATTTCCTTTTCTAGGGGTTAGATAATCCTCTGTAACTGTCTTTGCTAATTTCAATAATGACTGATATTTGTTAAATTTCTCTTTCTGCATTTATTGATCTCTATTCTCCCGGTGTTTAGCAATGAACTCAGAGAACTAATCTACAGAGCATCACGAATTATCTCTGGATCAAAAGCAGTTATTGATTCTTACTCAAATACTTTGCAACCTTTAAGGAAACATATGTTTACCCTTTCCAAAATGGTGGAAATCTTTGAACTCAACATGTAGGTGCCTTAGACATCAGCTGGTATTCAACTGGCTCTACCCAACAGGACATAAACATAAAACCAAGAAAAATTGTCAGTGTCTTTGTACAATAGCACACATCTCTTCAACAAGTTCAAGACACACGATTCATTTACCCAAAAGTGAAAACCATCCTCATGTCTTTTAAAATACGGTAATTACATTAGCAATCTTGGCACAGGGTACTTCCTGGGGATTAGCGGCTGACTGGGATAAGTGGCCTTTGCCTCGAGTATCAACTCTTCCCACTTCTCCATCAATTCACTAAACCTGTCCAGCACCTCCTCTGTTATTGCTAAGGAGTAATGATTCTTTTAAATGTTAATATATATAACTACTCATTTACAACATACTAAATTTATGGAATGAATCATGCTCCAGTTATGGTTTCTAATAACCTCACCAGAAAAGTGATCTTTCTATAATAATTAATGGCTGAATAATTTCTATAATGAGAGATAAATGTTGGTGTGGTAACATAAAGTAATATGCCTGCCTTTCTCTTTTAACATATAGACTCTGCAAATGAGTAGTATGAGAATACGGAAGAGACATCCTCATCTTTGAGTTACCATTCACTCCAGATTTGTGATCAAATCAACCAACCAGAAGTGTAAAGCTGGAGCAATGCAAAAAGGGATCAACCTAAAGTATTCAGGTTCCTCTTCTCTTGGGTTTTTTTTGCGTTTATTTTGTTTAAAAATTATTTACATTATCTCAAAGATCTTGCATAATTAAATTGATTCAATGCTCTCAAGAAATCAAGATGCAGTAAGCAGCCTTATCATAGCTAAGAAGAAAACTGATCTCTCTCAACACAATCTAATGAACGCAAAGAAAAGTTGTCTGTTAAACCCCCTATATCCAGTTCTTTTTGTTCAATTGGTACAAGGTACTGTGACCTAAGGGTGCGCACCCTGTCCTGTGAAGCTCAGAGTTCATAGCAGCCACTTGGAAACCCAGGGAGCAGAGGGTGTTCACTGCTGCAACAGGCAATTGGGCAGTTCTTTGGAACAGCCTGTGATAAGTCATTTCTTTTCCCATCTGTCTCTGGCCATGAAGCCAGCAGTAATAGGACACTGAAAAACAACCCAAAACAATGAAAACAACCCGACACAATGATATTTTAGCACAACATACCAGAATGTCTCTTACTGTAGCTGTTGAAAGACTGACAGTGCTGTCTTTGTGGTTATCATTCATGGTGACCGAGGACCTATAAGCAGCATTCAGAGGACTGTCATTTATCTCAGCTTAAAAGCGTATGTAGTTTTCAGCATCTCAGCTGATGCACGGTTTTGCGTGTACCGCTGTGTACATCCCTACTTTGCTCTTCTGGAGGTTGTGCATCTTTGCACCATAATGAACGAGCAACACCATGCCATACTGGCTGGCTATTTGACTATTATGAGATAGCTAGAACCGTATAATCACATAGTTGTGACTATTTCTTATAGTCACTTGGGTCTTAACCCAAAGTGGCAGCAAGCTGCTCATATTGGAATTTACTGACAACATTTAACATGGAAGAAAAATGAGAAGAATAGGCCTGCAGCAGTTGGTAGGGTGCTCTCATGCTTATATGTTTAATATGAGATAGAAATTTCTAGTCTGCTTCCTGTCAGACTTAACTTGTGAAAGCTGTCAGAACTCATTAAGTTAGATTTTCCTGTATTTAAGACTGAGGTAGAGCATCCAGAATTTCGTAGATGTGTTTCATCTAATCATTGAAGCTGTTTATTTCTGCAGTTAGTGTTCAGACCTTAGCTTCATGGCTTCTGCTAAGGTGTATATGCTTGAATATGCTGAATTACACATCAGTTATTGCCTTATGCTGACAACTAAGTTTGGTTGACCCAGTATTTGCCAACAGAGTCCTCTGAAATCCAATTGAGAATGATACACCAGAGATTCGGGCAGATGCAGCTGCTCTTTAGCTGCTGCAAATAAGGATGTTGGGCAGGCATCAGGTGGGGAAAGGCACATTGATGTGCCGTGTTTTCTGTCTTTAATAAAGCAAGGCCTTTTGTGGCAGACAGGAAGGGAACAAAGTATTTCTTCTTTGTCCAATCCATTTATGCTTTGTGCCATGACAATGTCAGGAAAGTAGTGGGATACAGCATATATTTTTGTAACAGTGGAAGCAGTCCTGAGCAGGCTGGTTATCTGATCCAGTTTTTTGCCCTGTTCATGTCTTACAGCTCATTTGATCAGATGACACTGCACTAACTGATGCTGTAGCGGTTTTTAGTGGTACCTCGCAGGAGATGTTTGATTTTCTGAGATGAAAGCTTATCACCTAGTTTAATTTCAGAACCTGCTGTTCCCTTTGTGAATACACTGTCAAATTCTGCTCATATATTTTCCCATGCTCTTGACAAAAAAGTATAAGGAGTTATGTTCTTCCAGGAATAGATCTACAGGCTGTATCAGCCTATCCCTGCTTGTCCCTCTCTACACTGGACCTTAAAAGGCCTTAAAGGGTATGTCTTAATCAAAGAATTCTGCAGATATTTGAGAAATGCAGGATTTGGCTACCGTTTTTAAAGTGAGTCGTGGTTTTGAATGCCTATGTTTGGGGTGCATTGCTGGGCAGCCCCCATCTGAAGTCTTATTCTACCTCTGCTCAGACTTCCAAAAAAAGCCTCTAGAGTGACCACCCATCTTCCAAAAACATTACAGAATCACAGAATCACCAGGGTTGGAAGGGACCTCTGGAGATCATCTAGTCCAACCCCCCTGCCAGAGCAGGTCCACCTACAGCAGGTTGCACAGGGTGGTATCTGGGTGGGTTTTGAATGTCTCCAGAGTTGGAGACTCCACCACCTCTCTGGGCAGCCTCTTCCAGTGCTCTGCCACCCTCAAAGTAAGGAAGTTCCTCCTGATGTTTAGATGGAACTTCCTATGCTCAAGTTTGTGCCGGTTACCTCTTGTCCTGTCACTGGGCACCACTGAAAAAAGACCGGCACCCTCCTCCTAGCACCCTCCCCCTAGCACCCTCCCTTTAAACATTTAAAAGCACTTATGAAATCCCCCTCGGTCTTCTCTTCTCCAGACTAAAAACACACAACTCCCTCAACCTTTCCTCATAGGAAAGATGTTCCAGCTCCCTAATCATCTTTGTAGGCCTTTGCTGTACCGTTTATAGCAGCTCTTAAGGGCCTATAAAATCTACAGATGACTTCTGGTCTCTACTTTGGAAGTCTTTTTCCTAAATAAGCTGCGTTGTTTGCAAAAATTAGTCATTTGTAAGAATCTTGCATTTTGCCATTTCTGTATGTTGTCAACCTGAAACTTCTGCCTACCATTAATGTGGTTTGAAGATTTCTCAGTTCTACCGAAAATTCTGAAGTTCAGCAGTCAGCCTGGTAGAAAAAGTAGTCCAACAAGAGCAGATGAATCAGACCTAATTATGGGTTATGTTTAGCTGCTGTACCAGGTGCTATTGCAATTAAGTAAAATAATCATGAGGCAAGATTCCAGCTCTATTGACACATAAACAAAATGCTTGTTTGATAAATATAGATAGGAGATTCAAGAAACACGTAAGTACAAGCAGTGCTGTCAGCGTGCATAGACACTGATGAGATGAGCTGAGCAGCAGCCTTCTCTGATAACCTGCATAGCTCTTCCCTGATTTTTCATCTCGTTTCCTGTGTAGAATGGTAAGGCATATAATATTGTTAAAGGTGCTTTTATTCTTCACTATACTTTCCTCAAGGCCAGAATGAAAGTGCTGATTCTTTCAAAGCGATGTCTCCTAGAGACATGGACAGGTAGCAAAGCATCACATCATAAGAGGGAGCCTCATTCACAGGGTGTAAAGTTTTAGTCAAGATGTAGTGTGGCATTAAATCAGTGCCTTGAAATACTCAACACAGGACCTTTATCAAACAATGAACCTTTTTTCCCCCAGAAAAAAAAAATAAAAGAAAAAAGAGAAACTTGTAGGTTTTTTTACTGTCATCTTTTAAAAGATGTAGTTTTCTTTAGAAGATTTTATAAATATTGTTGTGCATTGCTTCTAATGAACTCCATTTTTTTGCATAGTGGTAATGTTAGGCTAACCAGATTGTAGATGCCGAAGTCTTCAAACCCCTTTTAAACACAAGGATTTGATTAATAAACCTTCTATGTTTTGTAGTGCTACATTCTTTGAGTTGTTTAACCATTAGTGTGCTCAGGAAGATAGTCGCCCACTTTGAAAAACCACCAGCTCTTTAATTTACAGTATCTGGGGTTCTTTAACAGATTTCTCATCCTTCTTTGTCACAGACATGTCCTTTATCCAGCATATCATATGGGATGGAAACATGCTCCTGATCTATTCCAAATGCAGAAGAGAAAAAGCCATCAAGCTTTTCCCATATCTCTGACTCAGTATTTATGATTCATTGGGTGCAAGAAATAAAGTAGAAACTGAATGTGCTTGCCTGAAAGGAACACAGCCTACATGTGGGAAATCCAGTGATAATATTAGTTATAAATGTCTATTATATAAGGGTTTTAGCAGTTTCTCACTCCTAGCAACAGGGTGACTGTTGTAGTCTGAAGTGCCCGATATGACACTGTGTTTATGCAGCAGCACTTTTTCTCTTCCCCTTCCACAGCTGCATCACTTGCTGTTTGGTATTCAGTATTGTTTTGGTATTCAGTACTGCCAGAACCCAGAGTTTGAGAAGGATTGCCACTAACCTCTCAGAGCAGTTTGCCTGGTATTCTCCAAAGAAATGCTGTCTCCCCCTGAAAGAGCAGTTGTAGGCTTGATTGCGGACTTGAGAGTCCTTGTCAGGTTCTTCAGCTATGTTGATGAGGTCCTACAGCTTCAGCAAAAGCCACCTCTGCATTATTAAAATCTTTCACAAACTTTTCAGAAAGAAAGTGTCATGGAAGGTTCTACCCAGAGTTTTTACATGAGAAACACTCTACAGGAGCGCTTCTACATTTTTTTCCTCTGTTTTTCCCATGCTCCACAACTCAGCCATACCAGGCTGCAGTGAGCCCTCATCACAAGTAAACTCTACAGCTCTCTGACTCCATTTGACCCCAAAAGAATAAGCAGCATTATGTTATTTCTTTTACTTAACACTTAATGGAGCATTTGAGCAAAATACAGCAAGGACAAATTGGCAAAGTATGCCTTAAGTGTCCTATGACAGAAATACAAGTGACACTTGGCCAATGCAGTCTTTTCTCTTCACTCACCAAGAGATGTCAATCAAGATGTCTTGCTCCCTGACAGACCTTCCATCTACTGGAAATACTTAAGAAGATTTGGATCACTCTTTTCCCTGTGCTAACAACATCAACAATGAGCTCTTTATCTACGGGTCAACAGGTCACTAGCCCGTCAGCTTGGATTACTCATTGTTTCACTCCAGGGTCCCGTTTCCCTGACCAGCAGCACAGCATGCAGGCTAGATTTGCCCTGGGATCTGTTCTAGAGGGGAACAACTGGGTATCTCTCAAACAAAACCCAGGAGTGGTTTGATGCTTAGATCAATCAAAGGCAGTTCCAAGTAGGTGTTATGGCCAGGGCTATGCCTGTTTCTCTACCCAGCTCAGGCCTCCAGCAAGTACCTAGTGTGATGGACCTTTTCATGTGTTGTAGTATTGTAGCCTGCTATATGCAGCCCACACTCTCAGCAGTCTGCTGGAAAGGTATAAATGTACTGCAGGTGTCTCATTTTACAAGTGTATTTAAAAAGAAGTGATAAATCTTTTTTAAAAGTTTAAAAGTCCCCACAAACCAACAGTGAAGTGTCCAGGACAAAAGAGAGGCTTGACACAGCCCAGAGGAGAAATCAGATTTGTGCAGCAGAAGGACTTAAGCAATACCAGAAATGAGGGACTGGAGCAATTTCTCTTTATCCAGGGGGAGCAGCAGCGTGGCTTCATGGTAAGAGGTCTGAGGCTCAAACCAGGCTGTGTAGCTCAAAATTAGAGAGAGTAAAAGTGACTGATGATGAAAACCAACTCAAAGCAGACAAGTAGTGTCTGTGTTTTAGACAGGTTGTGGATGACTAGGCACAGATCTGTGGGCATAAACGCCTGTGGGACTGTAATCTAGCCAGGGCACTGTGGAGAAGGGAGCAACCATAGGTAGCCATGTAAGTGAGCAACAGTGGCACAGTCAACCAGGAGAATAAAATCACTCTCTGTAGCTCATCACTTGGCATTCTCTTGCTAGGTAGGTGAGTGGAGAACAAGTTGTTAAGACTTTTGACACCATGTCCCACAGCGTACTTCTTTGGAAGATGAAGAAGTATGGGCTGGAAGGAAGGATCTGTTGGATGGACAGTTTGGTGGGTTAAAAATTGGCTGGATCATCAGGCTCAAAGAGTAGTGATCAAAAGCTCAATGTCAAGATGACGACCAAAAAAAAAGCACAGTAACCTAGGGGCCAATACTGAGGCCCATATGACCATCTGCACCAAAGGCTTGGATGATGATATAAAGTGTACTCTCAGCCATTCTGTGGATTACACTCAATTAGGTACAGTGGTTGACATAATAAACAACAGTGTTCAGTCCAAGGTAACCCAAGAATTTGAGTATTGTGCCAACCACAACCATAAATGAGGTTGTACAGAGACTTTTCATTCTTGGAAGTTTTCAAAATTGAGACAGATAAAGCCACAGCTGACTTGTCCTGATCTTAGTAATAGTGCCACTTTGAACAAGAGACTGGACTTGACACCTCCAGAAGTCCTTCCTAAACAATGCTTTTGTGAATCTTTGGTACTCTGCTGCATTGCTGTTCTCATGAATCAGCCACAGAGCCTTAGACAGTGACATCTGGGATGCTTTGGGATATGCTTAGACTCATGAAATGTCTTTTAGCTGCCTATTCACTGTAAAAAGAAATGTTTCTTCAGTGGAACATAAAAAAGGAAGGTTTACGCTTTCCAGATGTCAGGGAGCAGCAAGGGCAAGCTGCTCTGCAAGGGAAGGGGAGATAGGAGCAGAGAGTGACGGCAAGGCAGGCAGGGTCTGTGACCTCCCCAATGAGAAGTCAGGAAGTTTAGACAGCCAGGGTCAGGATCAAGTCCAGGGACAGTGATCAGGGTCAGCCTTAGTCCAGTGACAGCCCTGCAAGTCCATTGGGATCAGGCTGGCCCAGGGTCAAGCCAGGAAGTAAAGTCAGTCTGTCAGGAACAGAGCCAGGTCCAAAGAGGTATTTGGACCGGACACACAGAGCTGTAATGTAGCAGAGGCATGGCCAAGCTAAAGAGATGCAGCTTGAAAGCAAGTCCCAGGGCAAGGCTTGGAGGGCAGGACTTTGCTTCCAGCTTTCTTCAAAATAGCTCTAATTAGCAAGGGAGTTGACTTTAACTCAGTTTATTAGACTCCTTAACATAGTCAAATAGGCTCTTACAAGTGGGGAAAAGTGTGCTCAGGACCCTGACACCAGGGGGATTCCTGCCCAGAGCTCAGCAATCCAGAGCCTAAAGCTGGAGATGAGAGCTTCCCTGGCCCATAGGACCTTAACGACAACAGGCTGCCCAGGGAAGTGGTGGAATTGTCATCCCTGGAGGTCCTTAAAAGACCGTTAGATGTGGTGCTGAGGGACATAGTTTAGTGGTCGTTTTGGCAGTGTTAAGTTGATGGTTGGACTTGATGATTTTAAAGGTCCCTTCCAATCTAGTTGATTCAATGATTCTATGATTCTGCAAGGCAAACACCAATTCAAGTTAATAGATATATGCGTTTTCAGTAGATGTTTTAGCAGGTTTAACACCTAAAATCCCTTAGACATATCCCACACTAGAAAAGTGGCAGATCCACCCCATCCAGCCAGACTCTGTCATCTGGGGCTGTTTCATCTTTCTGACAGATCAGCTGGCTTGACTACCTCCTTGTTTCACAATAAATGTTAGCAGCAGTCAAGGCTTAGCTAAAGGGTGGTTATCTCTGATACTGAAAACATTTCCTGAATTTAAGCTTTCTTTACTTCTCACCTTTGCAGGAAGCGGGTTTTCAGTGTTGTGTCTAGCTAAATTCTTTTTGTGCAGGTGGGAAGCCTTTCTCCTTGCTTTGCAATACATCAGGGTTTATTACTTAAAACATGTATTATTATTTAATACTTAGTTGGCTTTCTATACATGCTTAATATAAATAACACAATGAGAAAATAGATATTAGGTTGCTTTAATGAAACAGCCTCCTCCCTCCTTTTTTATGTTTTTTTTTAGGGTGTCCTGTCCTGGGAGTGTCAAGATATCCAGCAGCTGGCATTTACAGGGGTGCAACCCTGTGGATCCCGAGGCAGAGTGGGAAAAGACAACAAGAGGGAGATGAAACACAGTAACACACAGCTGTTGCAGAGGCTGGTGAGATGGAGAGAAAAGGCTGTGTCCTGTAGCACGTGGAATATGAACAGTGCCTCAAAGCTGGAAGTAGGGAATAAAACCTTGCATCCTAGCTGCATCCACAACAAAAAGGTATCCACAGCAAGAAGGCAGTCCAAAAGAAGTGATTATCTAAGGCACTGCTGGTGTTGGTTGTTTTAGAGCATTCAGACTTCCAATTAACACATGTTCAGTTGGCCAGTGATTGCTGGCTTTGTGTATTTGTGGTCATGGATAATTACACCATGTGATGAACTAAAATATTCCCACAGAGTACAATGGTATTGATCCACAACCTACTTCTAAATGTCATGAAAATATCTTTCAAGGAGCATCAATGAGTAGCCTTGTTCTGGAGGAAATTGGGTTTGATTTGGCAGTATTAAAAGTGTTTAAAAATCACTCACTGAGCAATTAAAGTGTCGGCTGTGCGCATCTTGTTGCTGTTGAAATTTGTTCACCTAAGGAATGATACACTGAGCCTGCATGCATAGCTGGAGATAAGTCACTAGAATACTCAGTGGGGCGCAGGGCATATAAGTCAAAGTATGACTGTTTTCTTGCAGAATTATTATTTTCTGAGGACCATATTCCTCCTAGTAGAGTTATCGCACTGTCTGCCATGGCCAGTAATTCAAGGAGACAAACACCTTAAGGGTATGCGGGCTTGTGGGAAAAGCTGATTTAGTAAAGATCACTGTTGAGCCCAGAAACCTCATTTTGACTACACAAAGAGTTAGACTACATGCGATGAAGCCTTTTATTTCAGTTTATAATTAGCGTTGCTTCATATATCTGGCCTTTATCCATTGCCTACCCAACACAAGCTCAATAGACTTGAACTGGCATTCATCACTGTCCTCTCAGTGGAGCTTTAGCTTGACAGCATTAGTGTGAGACACCTTCTTCTGTGCTGCCAGGTGAGCAGGGATGATGTAAGGCAGCAGCAACTTGTCAGATCCCATAGCTAAGTACAACTCAGACTTCAAAGCCAGAAAAATAAACTCCTGAAAGGCTGTCATGCTTCAAGGCTGAGAAATTCTCATTCCAGTTTAAAGCATTAGAAACGATCTTGGCTCTGTCTCAAACCCTTGTTTTGTGGTGTCACTTCTGACTATTCCAACCACAGTTGCTTTACAAAAATGGTTGTTTAACAATTAAAACACTGTCTTTCAAAAAAGTTAAATGCAATTGGATCCTCAAAGATTTGTAGCCTATTTGCCATAGTAATATTCTGGTCTTCTTTTACACCTTCTTTTGATAATGCAGAAATCACATTACCCATATTAAAGAATTAGGACCTATAACATCTCCATACTCTAGGCTAGCATTACTATCTCCAGTCTGTGGAGCAGGAAATTCAAGGCAATCAGAGTAATGATGTTGTTCACTGCCATTTAGCAGATATGTGAGATAAATGGGAATAAGATACAGACCTCCTCAATCCCAGGAGTGGGGTGTCAGTACTGCAGGACTCTCCTCTTACTTCTAGAAATAATAAAACAGGTACTGCATTAACAGAAACTATGCTGAGGACTCACACGCTTCATCAGGCTGTGGCAAGGTAGCAGGATATTGGAATAACCAGTCATTTGCACATTCTCAGAGCGCTTCATCCATGAAGTCTTGCTCTTTCATTGAGCTTTAAAGTCAGGGGAAACGAGCTAAATTAGTAGTGAGTATATTCATATCCCGTATGTTAGGGTTTCTCTGCTGAGAGGTGGCAACTTTATATGTTCGTGGCATATGTTCAGCCATCCCTCTGAGCCTTGAATATAAACCAGGGATTTAATTTTGTTGCTTCAAATGTGTCACATCAGTGGGTTCCCCCCGCAGCTTCCAAAGGCGTATGTAGTAGTTGTTGTACATAGCATGTTCTCATGCCCTGTGGTGATACGCCTGCGCTAAGTATCTTAATACCAAGAACAGCAGAGAGAAAATGTTGATTTTGGGGCAGCCTGTGCAAACCTCAGACACGCCAGCGACGGCTGGGAAGGTTTTGACCGCATTTATGTCATCCCATCCTCATCCAGAAACGCTTGCTCGCTCTGCCCCCCTCTGGAAGCCACAGGATGACACACGGGGATCCGAGGGCTCCGCAGCTCCCTGCTCTCTGTCCGGCCACGGCAGCCACAGCTGCTTCCGAGAAACCGAGGGTTTCCAGATGCCTTGGTAGTTCCAGGCACATGGAAAAGGCACCACAGATCATCGATCTTGCTGAGGGTTATTAAAAAAAGTGAGGGAGAAAGTGCACTAGAAGGAACAGTGAAGTACCGTATAATACTTGGAGCTGGCGAAGGACTGTAATCCACTCTTTGTGAAAAATGTAGCATGAGGAGTATGAATTGATAAAAAGCAAGGGTAGACTTTGCAAAAAAAAAAAAAAATTAAAACAGTGGAAAATCTCTTGTCGTACAAATAAATAAGGAAATGAGTACACTGTGTAGTGAGGAGGGGCTAAATATGAAACATAATAATGATATGGCTTCAGATCCAAACTAATATTTTGCCTCATTTTTCAGTAAGAAAGATGATGTTGAGCTGGAAGCAAAGGCTAAATGGCTAACAGAAGGGAATGCACAGACCCAGAAATTACCACATCTGGGGTAGGACAATACTCGATATGGTCTTTTGAGAAGCAAGAGGGTTTACACACTGCAACCTGAAAAACGTCCCGAATTTTTAATGAAGCACGGAGGATAACCATCTGACTAGAAAACAGCAAACACACTACCCATATATAAGAAAGGAGGAGGAAAAGAATCCAGAATCAAGAATTTAATCTGAATTGGATGTGAAATTATCACATATTTTAAAGTGGTGAATATTTAAAAGTGGGAAATTAAATAGAAAACAGGATAAAATATAATGTGCATTTAGTACTGTTAGATTGGTCAGGTGATTATTATACTTTTTGATACCTAAGTTGGACTAAATCTTTGTAAAATACAGACACCACTCTAGCCCGCCCCCCCCCC